>CAUYON010143802.1:0-39793 GCA_963573935.1 Arctocebus calabarensis
ACATGGATGGAGCTGGAACATATTCTTCTTAGCAAAGTATCTTAAGAATGGAAGAAAAAGTATCCAATGTACTCAGCCCTAATATGAAGCTAATTTATAGCTTTCATATGAAGGCTAAAACCCAATTATAGCACAAGAATACAGGGAAAAGAGAAAGGGAGGGAAGGGGAGGGGGGCGGATGGGTGGAGGGAGGGCAATTAGCGGGAACACACCTACGGTTCATCTTAGCAGGGTACTGGTGAAACTTATTAAAGGTAGAGTATCAATGTCTTTATATAGTGATCAAGAAAATGCTATGAAGGCTATCTGTAACAGTACGATCGAAATCTTTCTGAATGTATATGAAGCACATTGTGCCCTATGATTGCACCAATGTACACAATTATGATTCAATAAAATTATAAAAAAAAATTCAGAGAACATGCATTCTGTATTAGTCACCACACTAGGTGAAACTTGTACAAAAATTAGAAGGCCAAGAACTTAAACTTTAACTCACAAAGCATGAGAGGTAGGGTAGGAAAGAGGCAATGGCAGATAGATTTGCAGGTAACACATTATAATGCTGAGGAAATTAATATGTTAGATTTTGATATTTTGAGGGAGAAACAACAGAGAAACAAGTCTTTTTTTTTTTTTTTTTTGGTCAGAAATAGGAAGGGAGTCAGGGATACTTCACAGAAGAGGCAAAGTCAAATGGATTCAGAGAATGGCACAATGTTCATTGAGTCTAAAAGTTAGGTTTATTGAGGGGAAATGGTTAGAGAGAATGTGAACCACAGAAAGTAGATTTTTATTTTAAAGAATATTTCATGTAAGGCATAGGAGCATGAATTTTGCTTCTGTAATACAGGCAACAAAGGTTCCTAGAATACTTTATGGGATGGTGTGGCAAGACGGATTTGTATACTACTGGTCACTTCCAATGCAAATTTGGGAGGTTGCAAACACATGCTTAACTTTTGAACTGAAGTGCCATCAAAATAATAATAAAGGGATATTTATAAAGGAATCAGTGCAGAAGGGGAGGATTGGAGAGGAGCAATAGTAACAATATTTTGGGTACTGGGAAGCAAATAGGCTGTAGCAGCTGACCCTAGAAACATAGCTATCCGAGCCCGTCATTGAGCTGAGCCCATCACTGGGGCTCTCTGTCCACTAGCCCCCAGAAGCAGGAAAGCCTGGTTGAAAAAAGAAAGAAAATGACCAATGACCCTCCCAGCAATACTGGAACTGGGGATGGTGTCAGAAAAAAACAAACAAAAACAAACAGGAGAACTGTGCTCATGAAGGCATTAGACCCCTGAGCTCTTTTGCAAGGTGGCAGAATCAAACTAATATCTCTCCCCTGTTCTCACAGAAATCAGGATTTTCTCTGGAGAAAACATGTAACACGCTTATGTACATTAGATACAGTTGTGGGAGGGGACACAATACTAAATAAGAGGTTTTTTTTTTTAACAGGATTTGCTCTGTTGCCAAGGCTGGAATGCAGTGGCAAAATTATAACTCACTGTTACCTTGAACTCCTGAGTCAAATCAAGCTATTCCTCTTTCTCAGTCTCTGGAGTAGCTTGGAACACAGGCACATACCACTACAGCAGGCTAATTTTTAAAATCTTTGGGCGGGCATGGTCTTATTGTGTTACCCAGGGTGGTCTTGAATTCCTGACCTTGCTACAGCCTCCCAAAGTCCTGGGATTATATGCATGAGTCACTGCAACCGGCCAATAAAAAAGATTTAAATAAAAGTTTTATACAGACTCATTCACTTATAGGCTTCCATACTAGGAGTGTAGAATAAAGTCAGTAAGGCTTATAACGTCCATTCAGAAAAATAGAAACATTCTTAAGTATGTGGCCAGCCTAAGGGAGAGGAAACAAACAAACCAACAAACCAACGGTCCCAATCACAGCAAAACAACCAACCAGGAAGAGCACAATAGTCCAACAGTGTCTTCAACCTGCAGCCAAGACTGCGGCAGGGACACACCACCATGCACAGTGCTTCCAAGAGCTGTGCACCCCCCAGTTCTCAGAGGGGAGAAGGTGGCCAATGATCTCCAGACAGAAATGTCTCTGTATAAAGACACCTCATGTGTCTCAAATTCTCCCTTTTCCTTCTTCCATAGAAATAGAACTTGCATTTGTAGAAGAACTTCTTGGCAGCCGGGCATATTTAGAACTATGTACTAAATAGAATGTGTGCAAAAGCATTATGCCTACCTCATTTGCTTCAAAGGAAATTGTAGCCACGGAACTTTTCTCATTTCCTCTTTCTGCAAGATAGAGAGCATACTTTCCTGGTGCATAAAGACTCAGCTTCAACAGGGAAGACAATGTCAAAATCTCTAGACACAACAGCCTGGCAAGACAGTGGAAGGAAGCTGGGTCTCTGAGTGACTCTTTGGACCAGAGTTATGCCGCTAACCTAGGTTTCTCACCCCAGGACTATTTCTCTGTATTCTATGTTCTTTAAGTGATAGCGTTTGAGAATTGTAATGTTTTAATAGATCATCTTTCACCTTTGCTAACATATAGTAGAAACTCTATAATTTGACCACTCAAGGAATAAACTGGTCAAAATATGGAAGTGGTCAGTATAAGGAACTAGGCCTACTGTACTGAGATATACATGTGGTGCATGTCCCGTTTATGAAAATTGGGTCAACTTAAGGAGGTGGTCAACTATGGAGGTTCTACTCTGTGTGTGTGAAAGAATCCACCAAACTGTAAAAAAGAAATCACCTTGGAATAAACAGAGACTCTGAAGGCTGGAAAGAAATCATTACCACCAACAGCAACAGCAACAAAAACAAGAATAGTTTCACTATTCACAGAAAAATAAGGAATGATCTTGAAGAAAGGAATACTCAGAGAATGTATAAAAGTTATCAGACATAAATCAAACATGTGATAATTGAAACAATACATTTTAAGATTTAAAAAATATTGCAATACTCTTTACTCCCCAAAATAGTAAAGTTGGAGATTAAACGGAAGTAATACATGTATCTAAGAAAGTATGGCAAGGGGATAGAATAAAGACAATTATTGAGGAAATAAGAGACAATGAAAAGACTAGTGCAGAAATCTCAACATCCAAATAATGAGAGTACTGAAAGGAGAGAAAAATCAGAGGACATCATTTGAGGAATGGTAATTAAAAACTGGGGTGCAAGTGTTTTGAGGTTAAAAGGGCCAACGAGTTGTCCAGTGCAAGGCATGTGCTGAGTTGCAGCCCTGGGGGTGCCTCATGCTTCTGGGGAGAGAAGAAAGAAAAATTCGAGTGTCATATATAAAGAATAAGAATTGTATTCCAACTGAATTTTTCATAGCAACTCTGCAGGCTAGAAGACCATGAAGGAATACCTTCAAAGATCTGATTTTCTGTGAAACTGATCTTCTATTTGAACTATACCCAGACAAATAATCAATGCAGTGTAAGGGAAGAATTAAAACCATTTTCATTATTTAAGACTTCACAGTTACCTTTCTCATATCTGTTCTTAAGAAGCCTTAAGAGGAATTGGTTCACCAAAGCCAGAAAGTAAACTAAGAAATAAAAGTTCATGGAGGAAGTCTGGAAGTAGGAGAGAGAGGACGGGAGAGCGGCGGAAGCCAGGGCAATCCTGGGATGAGTCAGAAAACTTGAAGAAAAACTTATTCTAGAAGAGCTAATAGAATGGTTGATATGTTTGAATGCATTGAGGAAATTCACATAAATCAGAGGGAACAAAATGGTCAGTACACTGGGAAACAAGACACCTTATAAAATAAAACATGTTGTTACTTCAAGGAAAAACAAAAGCACTATTTAAGAAAGAGAAGTAATCTTATTATCTACCTTTATTCACTTTAAACAACATTTATATAATGACAATCATGGAAACAGTGTTCTCCAAGCAAATAATAATCTAAATTTGCTGAGATTCTGGCATGTGGGGTTGAGGGGGGGCATCTTTTAATAAGTGGGGATGATATCTAAACTTCATGCTCCTTAGTGGACGTCAATGGATGACAAATAATGCAGAAAAGCAAGTAGGCACGAGAGAGCCATATTATTAAAATATATAGAAATAGATACCAGAAAGTCAGGAAAGAATTCAAAGTGATTGTCTTTAGGAAGCAAGAGATAGACTTGATGAGGGAAGAGGAAGACATAACTGTTTTCATTGACAATTTTTTTTTAAAACAAAACTTGAAGGTATACACATTTAATATTTATTTTTATTAAAACAAAATGTGAAGGTATATACATTTAACATTTTAATATAAATTAAATATACAAAAATTAAATTCTGTCAGAAATACTGGGAAAATAGAAAGAAAAGCAACTCTGATTTGATAGAGGGTTAACATAGAGAAAGTTGATGGCATGTTGTTGAGAGATGTGTATACATCATAATATTACTTGAGAAATTTCAATACCCAGAAATATTTATTTCTAAATCTGAATAAACAGGGAATTGCTAGGAGAATAAGAAAGTACAGATAACTTGAATTCATATGCCCTTTCTTATTATTTCCCAACACTTTACAATAAGGGCTCTTGTTTCTTGCTTAGACCAGCCCCGTGAGTCTGGCCGGGCAGAAAAGATTGCACCCTTTTTACAGTCAAGCAAACTGTAGATGAGACACGTGAAGACATCACCAAATTGGAAAGTATATAACAGTCCCTTCTTATTACTACTCTTATTAAGGATTCTCTGCACACTACATTGGCTTTAAATATAAAAATTTTATTTTTCGAAACTTATTCTTCCTTTTGTACTATGGGAGAAACATTATTTCTTACAGTTTAAATACTCTCAAGTTCAACACAATCAAGATTGGAAATATCATAGATAGATTTAATGTTTTCACTCTATTTTCGGATTATTTCTTTTATCTCAGTTCATTGCAATGCTTCTTTTTAATAGATAAAATTAATCCTCTGAGTGCGAGGCAAATTAGACTATTGATCAAATAACATATTCTTGTGTGCTAGCATTCTTTTTGCTCCACTTTAAGCTGGGATACTTTGTGGCCCATTTAACTAAGGAATTAGATTCCATCTGGGTAGGATTTTACACCAGAACTCCAGTGCAAAATAGATATGCAGACTGTCTCTTTTAAGTCATTCTTAGTTTCTAGTTAACCACAAGCATGTGTCATGCGGGAGCATCTCCATTAAAATGGCAATGGACAACATAGCCAGGAGGAAGTTGAAGATGAATTGGTAAGACTTTTGAAATGCAAGGAGGGACCCTCCCAAACCTGTCATTAATAGACTGAGTCTCTTGCATACACAACTATAAAACTCAAAATTAGATAAACATTTAAAAGAGAGTTGTCATTTAGTTATTGAGTGAGAACTGGGAGTATAAAAAGCCAGGGCTGTGCAATGGGCGCCACGTAACTTTGAAGTTAAGATTCTGGGTTTGGAAGTCAGACTGGCCTTGCTTGGAACCCTGGCCTGCATGCTCCTAGCTGGTGACCTTGGGAGCATTACTTAAAATCTGTCATTCTGAGTTTCCTCACCTGTGAAAGAGAACCATGGTCATCATCTCATGGATTGTTGAAGAATTAAGAAGATTCATTGAGAAAAGTTAGCAGTATCTGACACAGTATAAACAATCATAGCTCTCGTGAATGGTAATTAACTATATTTTAATAAATAATAAAAATTAATTACATACACACTTAAATGGATGGAATAGTACTACTAGGAACAGCTGTAGCTTCAGGGACAGAATTGAAATAATATTCCTGAAAAAGAGTATGGTAATGCATTGCCTACCTGGTATGTGCTATAAACAACACTCCTTGTGCTCTCTAAGCAGTTAAACACAGCCTCTTCTGTAACACTGTTACCTCATACTGACATTATAGGACTTATCACCTTGACATTAACATTCTTATGCATGTGCCCTAGTTATTTATGCACATACTGTAATTGTATATATACAGATATATAATTATATGTTCTTTAATCCTCTGGAAGGCAGAGATTGTTCTGTCTCCTTGTTTGCATTTTTAAAAGTTTAACAAGTTTCTAGCATTTAGTAGACACTAATATTTATTAATGAATGAATTAATTAACATATGGTAGGCTTTCTAATCATCTATCTTTCATTTGACATGTATTAAATATGCACGGCTTTGAGAGGATAAGTCAATATTTATCTTCCATTAAATGCAAAATAAATTTATATCAATGTTGATGTTAGTTGATCCATTTCTAGTCTTATAACTGTTTGATAGTGACCTGCTGATGGTTTTAGATAAAACCAAGGGGACACGACAATGTATCATAACTACATATCATGTAGTAGTGGGATGAGACAGCCCTCCTAGTGGGAGTGTAATATGACTAAAGGATTCTTACTCCAACCATAAGCTTCACCGCTTATTTCTTTCTAAGGTGCAAAACTATGTGTTCCCTTATGACAGGAGTTCAAGTTTGTATTATGTAACAATGAATTTAGCCATTCAGACTGGAGTTGGCACAATGTCTAATTTTTTTCCCCAATGTTTTCATCTCCTTAACATAAGATTCTAACTATTTGCCTTTATTGGAAATTGATTAATTCGGTCATCATACTTGTGCCTAGAATATAGCTTATTTTAGAATAGCCCATAAAGAAATAATTTGAACATATGCTTGTATTTTATTTCTTGAATATTAATTTACTTTTTATAGAAGCAAGCACAACTTATGCTACACATTAGAGTAATGTGATAAAGCCAAGAAGATGTTAGAGAAAACAATTAGGCTTTTTAGTGATTAAAATATAGCCAACTGCACATGTCCTTATTATCATTAAACCAATCTACATTTTCAATTAGAGCTATAGATAGGACAGGGCTAGAATTTAAATGTGTCATAGTCTGGTTCCTCCCATAAACCATAGATAATAGATTTAATTCAGAGAGTTTAGGCTAAAGTTGAGAATTAGAAATCTGGTATAAGTTAAGTACTGAAGACTATGATGAAAAATTATATCTATTGGGCAGTGCCTGTGGCTTAAGGAGTAGGGCACCGGCCCCATATACTGGGGGTAGTGGGTTCAAGCCCGGTCCTGGACAAAACTGCAAAAAAAGAAAAAAAGAAAAAAGAAAGAAAGAAAAATTATATCTATCTACCTATATTTATGTGGAAAGGTGATGTTCCTATATTAATGGATGATAATAATTCATTACAAGGTACCAGCAAACTTCTATGTTTGAAGTAATTATAACAGGTATACTTCGTTTTGCATTGAGTCAGAAGTTTTACATGTATCAGCTTCTTTAATTCCAATGGAAACATCTCAAGAAATAGGTGTGCTTTTGAATTTTGTAAATGAGGTAACTGATGCTTAGTAAGATTATATGATTTATCCAGCAGGTGACAGACTATTAAAATAATCATTTATCTGATTATTAAGCTTGTTTGTTTTGTTTCTTCACTTTTTTCCCTTTGGTTCCCTTTTGTACTGTATAGTTGGTGGATAATAAAAGCATTGAAACTGACAGATATTGGTTTATGGATATCCTCCCACTTGTTTAACTTCTTTCCACTCTTAAAATAAAGGAGGAGGAGGAATTGGAGGGAGGGTAGGGGAAAGACGTGTATTAGCAGATTTGACCTGAGTTGGCTGAAGTTCCATCCGCTTCTCTTTTGCCTGATTGCCTCTTCCAGTGGGTTACAGCAATAAGGAGATGGGAAATGAGTTAAGTAAGAAGGGGTAGAAGAGAAAAGAGTAGAAGTAGATTGTAATGAATATAAATTAAGATTTAATGCAATGTTGAATGCATAGTAACTCTATGATGTACATATTTTCTTTTTATTGACATAAAACAGTTGTACATATTTTTGGAGTACATGGGCTATTGTGATACAGTTATATAATGTGTAATGATCAAATCAAGTCAAGGTAATTGGGATATCTCTTATCTTATTTTTTTCTTTGATGAGTTTTTAAGATGTCTTCAAGGTCTGTAAATAGATGCCAGAGTATAGACACAGTGAGTATCTCCTAGGAATATAGCTTTAACAAGAAAAAAAAAGAGAAAGAATGAAAACAATGTTTGACTTAAGTTGGAATTTCTGACATAAAAAGGGTCATTGAGTTGCTATAAGTAAAACACTGTTATTAGCTGTTTTATTTTATTATTATTTTTTAATACTATAAACTTCCTAAATGCCCAGCAGCCTCAAAGAATGTGTAGTGTGGGCACTGAAAGTAGCAGTGGTGAAGAGCAAATATTCTCCTCTCTGGAAGCTTGCCAACTGTGAAATCCTGACGCCTGCTGCTCTAGAGATTTACCTCTCCACCCACAAAACTCAGTTTCAACTCTTACCCTTAGTCTGTGGCCATAACTTAGGTCTACCCCAACTGAATATTCTAATAATTTTTCTCTGCACCCACTGAGACAAAACTAGGATGGTCAGCTCCTGTGGTGAAATTATCTGGAAGAATTTCAAGGTGAAAATGCTTTTGCAGTTGAAGCACAGAGTATCTAGAAATATCATAAAGTATGAGTGAAAGGCAGGGTTGGATCAGGGACCTGAGACCACCATTTCATTTAAAATCAGATGATCATGTCTGGATGCAAATTGGAATAGGTCGATCCAAAAGCTGATTTGGCAGCAAGAAAATAATGTGATCCTGTCCCGACCATTTTAAATCTGTGAGAGATGAGAGATGAGTTGGACGTGGCATAATGATTTTATTAAGGAAAGGTTGCAGAATGTCTAGGCAAGTCTGATCTTGTTAAGATTTCCTATGTCATTTTCCAGCTGATAATTTTCCTCGTTAAAATCATCACAGTGATTATGTATCTCTTCTTCTTTGAAATTCTAAATTTTGGTCACTTGACCTCTATAGAGGAGGATATTTAGAAAGTGCAACTACTTTTTTTTTTAAAGCAACTCAGTATTCTATTCATCTAGTGACTTGCGGGTTTATCCTTATTCTGGTTCTGAGTAATTACAAATATGTTTACTAATATCATGCTAGCTTTAAAAATATTATCAGTGAAAGTCGGATGACAATGGTAAAAAAAATAAACGTGCAAACATAAAGACAACCTGAAACTCATAAAATCTGCCTTATGCTGATCCTGGGGCCCTGCGCTCCATGTTGCTGTCTGCAGCGAGCCTGGAAAACACTCAAGGTCCAAGAGAGAAACAAGACAGCTGGTGCTGTGCAAAACCAAAGCCATTATTTGGCAATGACCTGGGAGATTTCTTTCTAGAAACAGCTCAGGGCAAATCCTTAGAGAAGAAAAGCAGCATAGGCCGGTAGGTACATAGTACATATAGTCTCTCCTCAAAATCTCTCAAAGACATTCACAGTGGGAATTTCATTCCAATTAATCATTGTTGGATATACATGTACTGCATATATACATAAAAATATTTCATTTATTTTTATAGAGAACACTTGGGGGGAATACATATTGCTCAAATAATTTGAATAGAAGAGAAGATGATTTCTCTTCCCTCTTTTCAGTGACTTTCTCACTCAGTCATATTAAAATGTTTTGCAGGTATATTAGGATTATTCAGAGAAACTTAGAGAACCTGATAGGCTGAGCAGTCCCAAGATCTGCCATCTGCAAGCTAGAGACCTGGGAAAGCTGGTGTTATAAACTCTAAGTTGAATCCAATATCCTGAGAACCAGAAGTACCCACAGCACAAGTCTCAGTCTGAGAACAGGAGAAAACTGATAGAGCAGCTCAAGCTGTCAGGCAGAGAGAATTCGCCTTTCTTCCCCCTCTGTTCTATTTCTGCTGTGTTAGATAAACGTCCAGCTGCACTAGGTGGGTCTTCTGCTTTACCCAATCAACCAGCCACATGACAATCTCTTCTAGAAACACTCTCTCAGGCACATCCAAAAATTATGTTGAACTAGCTAGCTAGGGAACCTGTGGCTCAGTCCAGTTGACACGTCAAATTAACTTCCTCTAGAACTTTGAGAAATAAGTGTTTGTTGTTAAAGTCACTCAGTTTATGGTATTCTTTTACAGCAGACCCAAACAAATAAGACAGTTGCCCCGAGGAATGGATTATTTATTTTTTATTCCAGAAATACATTAATGAAAGGTAAGAAAAATCTCTCGTTTGTCACAGAAGGGCATTCAAATCATATTCTCAGTGAAATATAGACTTTAAAAACTGCCTAATCTTTGAAAGAAAGTACTAAAAATAAATAAGCTCCTAATGCAGACAAAAATGGCATTAAAGCTGTAAATTAGAGTATTGGTCAACAGGGGACTCCGGGGCCCCAACACACCAGAGTTCACTTAAAATAGTTCACATAAATCAACAGGCCATGTTAACTGAGGATTCCAAGAGCCTCACATGGAAGAAAGGCAACTTTTATGTCCTCTTCCATGCCTAAATTTATAAAGGGCCTTGATTAAGTGTGAGTAAAGGAGGAGTATGACTGTTAATGAAATATAAACAAAGTAACTACTTTTATTCTGTTTCAGGGAAGTGTGTTTGGACTGACAAGCTCAAATCCCAAGGTCAACCCTCGCCTTCTCCTCACGGAAGTTTCAAGAAATAAAAAGATGCCTTTGTTGATACTTCAACTTCTGCCCTGTCCTCGGCAGCTGATTCAAGAAGGAAACGAGAGACGCTGTGTTCACCTACTGCAAACACTGTGGTTCCTGTGAGTTCCCAGGGCTAGGAGTTAATGTATTTCTAACTTTAAAGTAGACTTAGTCACATTTCAAATGATCCACATTGCAGTACCTATAAAAACTCCATCTCGTTAGCTCTTCATCTCCTCTCTCATTACCTTCCTGTAGTATATTTTAAGTCCATACATGATTTAAGGAACATTTCTGATCACTACCATTTTCTGTCTAGGGAGTTTGTCAAGGGAATTGGGAGTCACATTTATTCCACAGAAGTAATTGAGGGGGAGTGGAGAGAGCCATAGATTTCTCACTTTCTCACTCCACGCTCTGGGTATTATATAATAATGAGATACCGCTCAGTTAGGTTTGCTCAAATCTCATGAAAACTACCATGCTAAATTTCAGTATCCAGGAATGCCTTTAATTTTTAAAGTGCCAGGGAAAGTTTCTGTAGTTTAGTCAGTTTTGTAATTTTGACTTTACATTTCTCATTTTTACTGCTTTGTGAGTATTAATTAAAATCATTCATTCTTATTACAAATACAAATTAGAAAAGGGCTAAACAGAATGTTGAGTATCCTGACTTAAAGACTAGAAGGCAATACTCTATACTCCCTTTGTATATTATAGACAATTTCTAATTTTCATAAGAAATTTAATTATTTTCTCTACAGTTTCCAAAGATATTAAAACTAGGTAAAACAAAGTTCATTCAAACAACTTTGTTATTGTGTTAATAATTCAATTAAAACTAACATGAAACAAGTACTTAGCTTTTAACTTACTGATTGTAAGATTTAATTTTTTTTTTTGAAAGCCATCATATTGAAAATCCACATCTAACATGCTTCTGTGGCAGGAATATTAAGGACATGGAAAACTGCCACAATTTTCTTCTTTGTTTGTAAAGGACCACTATAACTCAGAAACCATCCACTTCATATTCCAGTACAATGCTAATGCCCTATAATTCCAGAGATTAAGAATGGTTAGGAAAAATATTATTCCCAGTTTCTGTTTGTGTATCAAGGGACCCAGGAAAATAAATTTATTCTAAAATAAGCAAACTTACTTTCATCTTTTCTCCATATGCTTTAGTCTTATAACATTTGCTTTAGACTAAAGAACACTGTCACCAAATTGCTTACATCTTAAAACATTACAATATTCTCTTTAGGCACACAAAAGTCTGCAAAGTGTAAAATACTTATTGCTATTACATCGTAGTGTAAGAATTAGCTTGAAACAACTTGGTGGAGGAGGGAAACAGGGTTTGGGTTCGGACTGTCTCTCTTCACATCTATACTCAGCGCCCAGTGATGTCATCCAGCTTCAAGGCTTTAAAAGCCATCTATATGATGACAACTCTCAGATTAATATCTCCTGCCTAGACCTTTACCTTGAACTCCAGGCTCATATATCCAGCTGCCTACTCAACATCACCACTTGGATAACTAATAGACATATCAAATTTAGCATGTTGAAACATTTCCTCCTTGTTCTTCACGGCCTTTTTGCAGTTCAATATGTGAGAACTCTAGCTTTCCAATTACTAGGATCGAAAAATCTTTGGGTCTTCCTTCATTTGTTCTCTTCCTTCCCTCACTCCCCACATCCAACTTAGTATTAGATTCTGATGGCTGTATTTTAAGAGTAAATTCAAAACCCATCAACATCTCACCACCTCCACTGTGGCCACCCTGGTTCATGCCTCCATCATCACCCATGCAGATTATTATAAAACCATCTTACCTGTGTGTTCAGCTTTCATGCTTGCCCCAAGGATCTATTCTCAACAAAACAGCTAATGTTTTTCTCTTATCAGGTTGCTCCTCTGTTCTAAATTTCCCTCTGGCTTCCCATATTATCTAGAGAAAATACAAAAGTTCTTTCACCTCTCCATAAGGCTTACAGGTGAATCTTGTCCTTGTCAACCCTTCTGGCTTATTTACTATCCATTGTGCATACTGAATACAGTCTAGTAAAGAAATTTTCATCTAAGTAGATAGACACATATTAGGTTGTAAATGCTTTTTAAGTGAATGAATGACAGAAGTAACAAAGAGATGTCAGAAAAACCCTTAGAATATTTTCTTTGCTCCTAGGCTACGTAGGTGTTCTTGATTGGTAGTCTTAGGATATTTCAGATATAAGAGTATACAGATAGAATTTTATGATACATTCTATCAGTATTATTTGGTGAATAGTATGTATCAGGGATTATATGTAATAGCCCCTGCATGTCACATCCCATGTGCTTAGTTGACTCAGGGACTAGTAAGCTTATATAAGCCTTCTATTTGTTTTTTTTCTGCATATACACACACATGAAACGTCAATTAAGTATTTGCTGTGTACTTGATTATAGGTCTAGTATGAACTGGGATAAAATAGAGGTGGCTATTAAAAACTCATGGCTCAGTGTACCAAATCTTGTTTTGCTGCTCCCTCACCATGACTTGGTTATCAACATTTAAAACTGAGAGTTGGAGGTTCAGGAAGGGTTGTGGAAAATGAATATCTCCATTTTCTCTGAAAAACTCAGCAGACCTGGCAATCTTCAGTAGCATTCTGTTGTAAATAAGTAGCAGCTGCCCAGCTTAAGCTCCAGATTTTCAAAGAGGCCTAAAACTTAAGAGGAAAGAAAGAAACAAAAAATTGTAATTTTTCATTTGAATAGCCTCTTATATGTTAGAAAGCTTCACATATGATATGATATGATATCCTAAAGCCATTCTTTCAGAGTAAATGGTATTTCCTCTAATTTTGCAGCTAAAGGAGATAGTCTGAATGAGTTCATTATCACCCTCCTCATCATCACAAATTACATTTATTGAGTGTTACTATGGGCCAAACACTGTCTTAAGTTTCTTTTATATGTAGATACTTTTAATTTTACCATGAGCTTTATTATTATTCTTGTTTTCTAAGGAGAAAGTGAGTGGCTGGTAAGGGCAGTAATTTGCCCAAGTTTCGAAGCCAGTAGTGATATAATCAGAATTTAAATTCAGGCAGTTAAATATAGAATCCAATTTTTATCATCAGGGTTATAGTGGTGGGATCATCCAGGAGTAAAGTCTAGGTATGCCTAACTCCAAAGACCCTATACTGCCCACACATTATAAACCATGGAGGGCAGGCTTTATTTTTAAGTAGAATAATTCCTCCTAAAATCCAGTGGAAGGACAGCAATCTGTTTTTGCTCAATCTCTTTACATTATTTAGGGGTCAGATTTTTTAACTATTAACAAAAGATTCTTCAAACTAGCTCATTCTAGATCAGGGGTTCTCAACCTGTAGGTGGCGACACAGTATTAAAGGGCCGCGGTATTAGGCAGGTTGAGAACCACTGGTCTAGATAGTACTATTTTTTTCTTTGTTTTATTGCATGCTTCTAATCAAATCATGATTGAGAGGAGACATGAAAGCTAGTCCCTAAGATGTTTGTTCCTCCTTTGTCTCCCTTGGGATTGGAAATAAAGTCATTACCCACATTTGTAACTTTCCTGTGATATCATGAGCACTCAAAGGTTCCTCTCTTGTCTCTGCTAAGAGGATTAGGTGTGTCTCTTGCCTTCCAAGGATAGGAAGAACTTAATATGCAGTAGCTTGCAGGTGAAGCTTATATGTAATATTGACAGGTCAAAAACAAATTATCCATTCTTTTTTAATAATAAATGTAAATCAATTAAAATTAAAAAAAAAAAAACATGTGCACCTTAAGGCCTTCTGGTTACTGTCTCCTCATGAGCTACTTTTCCATAAGCCATTGAGTTGACCATCCTGACTACTTGGCAGAGTCATACTGTTCAAATCACAGCCCAGCTAGAGAAAGAGTAGATACCTAGATAACTCACTGTTTTCCATGGAGAGCCATGTCATAAAAAAAAAAACAAAATAAAAAAACTTAATAAATAAATGAAACTGAATGAGCAGTGATCCATGAGCAAACCCTTTTTTGGTTTCAAAGACCCAGAGTCTCACCCTGCTTAGCCACTGACAACTGGGCAGAGAACATGGGCTACACATCTTATCTGGGTAGAGTCCACACTGGTGAAATGGCAGGTAATTTCCCAATTTCTTCTCCAATCTGAGATTCTGAGTATTGATCTGAAATAAATGAAAAAAGAAATAGAAGAATAGGAAGGAAGGGTGTCTTGAGGTAATTTGCATATTATAATGCACAGTTTGAAATTTTTTTTATAGCTAGTTGGAAAATCAAGTAAAGTCAAGGCATTAATTAAAAAGATTTGCTGTCCAACATTTCTAAAACCAGCTCAGCAAATGAAGCCATGTGTTTCTTCTTTATCTAAATAGTGTTTCTTAAAGTATTTCACCCCATTAGCTACAATTGATACTTATTAGCTAAGAAGCCAAAGCTCAAAACCCACTCTATTTCCTAAAAATGATCAATGTTCCCTAAAGTAATTATCTGTGGTCTTGGAGAAGATTAGGATCAAAATGGAGAACGCATTTACTTTGACAAAAGCAACCCCTCTCCTCTGATGCCTTGGTGTATGGAAAACCAAGGATACTGGGAAAGACAGTCCTGACTGCATGGGGGTCAAGGAGCCTCTCAAGAGAACAGGCTTTCCAGAAGGCCATTATTTTTCCCTTGAGTTCTGTGATTAATAGAACCTTTCTCAAGATTGAAAATGTCCTAAGTAAATACAGTGGGCAATAAAAGACACTATTCTCCATGGCTCTTTCTCCTAACAAAACATTAATATCAAATGACTGAGTAGCTTGAATTGTTGACCTAGGCTGTATATCCATGTCTGGTGATTCTCTTATCCCAGCCATTTGGTATTATAGACACACTTTGTCATTACTGTCAGCACATATAAATATTGAATAAAGTGCCATCTTAAAAAGAATAGAAACATGGGCAAAAGTAATGGGGCATAACCAAGGGACAGGGACTTTTCCTTGTTATTGGTTCATTTTGTCAGAGGGGCAATCATTTCAGCAGAGGCCTGAGCACAGCAACCCTGAACTGCTCCTGTCTGATTACCATCGATTGTCATGGTAAGGAGAGGACTTTCCACTTTTACCCTAGAAGGTCCTAGAAGCTTCTCACTTGGTACCACCATAGGGAACAGGTCTTCTCACTGGCCACAGTTTGGTTTTGATGCATAAGATTTTCCACAGTGGTGGTGGGGCAAGCTGAGACTACTGTTCTAAGTAACCATCCTGGTGGAGATTTTATGACCATTGATTCTCCAGATAGATCTCTTCTTTCTGCTAAAAAGGGAAGTGTGATCAAGGTCTATGTGAATGAACATGCATCCTTGGGGAGTGGAATTGATTTGGAGACGAAAAAAAAAGGTTATCTTCTATGGCCTGATAGAATTGAGTTATGTTAGTTGGTAATTAAAAGATATGTGATTTAATTCACGCCCCAGACCAATAAAGAGGATGTGTCAGCTATATTGCTGGCCATTAGTTTTTCAAAATTGATTGTCATGAAGTGTAAGGGTCCAACATTTATATGACTAATTATATTAAATTTGGAGAATAAAAGGATAGATTCTGAAGCCAGACTATCTCTCTGGTTCAAATGCCAGTTCTATCACCTACTAGCTTTGTGATATTGGCCATATATTAAATCCCCTGTCTCTCCATTCCCTCCCTCCCATTCCCACCCAAGAAATGTGGGAACATAATAATCTCCATAGAATTGTAAGAATTAAATGAAAAGTACTTAAAACTATGATCTGAACATTAAAATGTCTCTAATAACTAGTTGTACCATCATGTATGTACATTTTTCATAAATAAAAATATATTTTTTAAAGTATAGTTACACCATAGAATTGCCATTTTACATTAACACACCTCTAAATCTGTCATCAATGGAGAAACATTGGCCAGTCGAGAATGCATTCCTATTTAATGAGAAAGCCATACCTCACCGGACAAATCCATTATTTTATTGGGAAAGCAACTCAGGGCTATGGCCTGGGTCAGCCAGGATCTGAAGTTCATGCCATCTTGGGTCTCGGGAGGCAGAAAGGGGCATTTATTTCCACCTACCCTGTGCCCAGCATCTGTTAATTGAGAGAGAGGCAGATGTATGAGATACATAACTCAGTGTAGAGTGCAGACGAGAGACATTCCCCTGACAGGTTTTAAAAACCTATTTTCTTTGGAGTCAGGCCTTCTGACTTGGTTTTTCCAGCTGCATCTCAATGGGTGTGTTTATCTTCAGACTGTTCCCCCATCCCTTGGAGTAGCAGTCTAGGCCAGAGCTCACATTCTTCACTCTGTCTTGCATAGAGGTGTTTGGGGAGGATTGTTTTTCTTTTGCTCTTTATTGAATCCATTTTTTTCTTTCTTTTTCATGATGAGTTCTTTTCCCAGGACTTCAGCTGAGATGGCAAATCGAGTTAAATTTTAGGAGCTATAGTGATGTGCTCGGAACGAAGTCACAAGATGTGTAGGGCTGAATTTGTAGGACTTATCTGGAGTATAAACTGCCCCAACAATCAACTTCACCAAGACATTGACATGTGTTCTAACATCAGAAAACCATCAGAACTATCTATAGGGGAAATATGCAGCCATCTGAATGGAAAAATCAGCAGTTATTTTCATGCAGTTGAGTTTCTGGGCTCTTTCTTCAGCAATAAGGAAATATCAAAATCATGAAAAGAGAGTAAATATTATGATAAGATAAATGGCAATTCCCTAATGGAAAGCATTTCATAATCATTTCTTTTTCTTCATGTACCAAAACAAGAAAGATAATATTTTAGGACATTTTTTTCTGAAGTCTTTGTTAAAAGGCCAATTTTGTGTAAATGGCTGTGAATATGAGCTTTTATCATGCAAAACCCCAAGGTTCCTTTGGTCCCTTATCTACAAGCTAGAAATAAAAATCACATGTCATTGAAACCAAACATCTGTTTTTAGGGAACTGCCCTGTAATTCCGGCATTTCTATTGCCTTGTATTTTAAACAATCTTAAAATCCTTTGTATGACATAACACTTACTCATTCTTCCACTGTTCCTTGAGGGCTGATCACGTGCTCTCACTCAGGGTCCTAGTAGGAGTTGGAGAAACACATGTTCCTGAGTCTCAAAGAGTTTAGAGACTGGAGGCAAGAAAATCATTTCTTAGAAAAATTTTCATTTAACTATTTAATCACTTCTGCTGTATCATTGATGCCAGTTGAGGAATAAGGCTAGTAAGAGTTCTCGCTGGCACCTAATATAATACAGTGCTTGCAAATATCAGATGCTCAACACATGTTAACTAGCACAGTGTAACAGAGATCAATCTATCTGACAATTGTCCCTTCAACGAAATGTGTAATAGTTCAGTCATAATACTGACTGAAGACTAGTTCTCTGCCTCCCAATTTCTCTGAAAATTTCTTCTGGTACTCAGTGGAGACAACTTTCTCTCCCTCCAGAAAAACAATCCTGCAGATCCCATGACTTTGTGTCATTACTCTTAGATCCTGTCAACACTTTAAGTCACAGAATCTCAAAGCAGCAGTCAGACTGTTCAGTGGAGGGTGAGAAGGCTTGGATCTGACATACCTTTAGGTATTTTCTTCCTCAGTTCAGAACAGAGTCAGTCTGAATCAGGGGCCACCAGTGTCACCTCCATCTTCCTGCTCACCTCTCGACTTCCTTGGGAGGTGTTTCTCCTCTTAGTGTGTCTGCAGTGAGGGGGCAGCAGGGAGAAGGTAAGGGCGCCCAGCACCCCTGCTCATGCTTCTTCCTCTCTGGGCCCTGCAGGTGAGCAATGCTGCGGGATCTTTGACAGTTCCCAGAAGCTGCAGGGCTCCCTTTTCACTTCTAAGCATCTGTGTCCTGCCTCCCTCCTGTGTCCGCTGCTTCTCCTTTGCCTCATTGTGATGGCAGATAGGCTGTGTCAATTTGGCCGGTGGCCTAGGTGGCTGGAGAGGGCTGTTTCCAGGTGTTCCTTTCTTGTGTTTCTTTTAGTATTTCCTGTCCCTGCCACCAGGGCAGGGACAACCCCCCATAACCCCCCCACTGAAGTCTTGGGGTTAGAAAATAAAAAAGACAAAGCTCCCATAGCACAGTGGTTACAGTGCCAGTCACATACACCCAGGCTGGCAGGTTCGAGCCCAGCCTGGGCCTCCTAAACAACAATGACACCTGCAATAAAAAAATAGCCAGGTGTTATGCTGGGTGCCTGTAGTCCCAGTTACTTGGGAGGCTGAGGGAAGAGAATCACTGAAGCCCGAGAGTTTGCTATGAGCTGTGATGCCACAGCATCCTACCCAGGGTGACATAGTGAGATTCTGTCTCCAAAAAAAAAAAAAGAAAGAAAAAAAAAGAAAGAAACGGAAATAACAATGCTCCCTTTTGCCACAAAGGGGGGAAGAAGCTCCCAAAACATCAATAATTCTCTCTAAGGTGTATCTGTCTCCTACCAGCTAGAATCTAGTGGTTCTCAACCTTCCTAATGCCTCCTAATGCCACGACCCTTTAATACAGTTCCTCATGTTGTGGTGATCCCCAAACATAAAATCATTTTTGTTACTCCTTCATAACGGTCATTTTGCTTCTGTAATGAATCATAATGCAAATATCTGATATGCAGGATATATTTTCATTGTTACTAAGGGGTTGCGACCCACAGGTTGAGAACCGCTGGGCTGGATCCTTTTCATACCCCTTATCACTCTGGAGAGACAAATTCTTCCTCATAATCATTTTCTCACCACACTTGCTTAATACTTTGCCTCAGGCCAAACTGAGGCAGAAGCGCCAGGCCTAAGATCCCAGTTGTGGAACCGGCACGGAGTTCACCCAGTTCACGTCTTCTCAGAGGTCCTGAGTGTGCAGTGAACAGTTTGGTCTCATATGTCTGTAAGGAAAAATCATGCAAATGAATTTAATGCTGGCAGCATGCTGCAGTGTGACAGTGGAGATTAATAGCAATTACTTTTTTAGGCACTCTGAAAATGGTGACTATGAAAACTGTTTTGGGCCTGATCATGGATAACAGGCTGTGGAGGATACAGCTGTGGGTTCATCTGCAGGGCCCAGAAAGGCGGAATCATGGCTGGGTTAGCTGGGCACCCTGACCTCTCTCCTGGCCCCTTCTATGCCGACTCACAATTCTAGGGGAAAAACAGGTTGCAAGAAAGATAAGAGGTCAACAGAGAAAGGAAGATGGAGGTGACACTGGTAGCCCCTGATTCAGACTGACTCTGTTCTGAACTACAGAAGGAAATATCTAAAGCTATGTCAGGTCTAAACTTTAATTTTCACCCTCAACTGGACAGTCTAACTGCTGCTTTGAGACTCTAAGACTTAAAGCATGGACAAGATCTAAGAGTAATGATCTGCTAGAGTTTTACTCTCAAGCAGAGAAATTTGCCTCCAAGGAATGCTAGCAGCCCCTTTCACTCATAGGCTGAGCATCTTTCATCTAGAATAAGGGTAGGCAGATCTGATATATCACTAGTATTTTAAATGAAGTTTTACTGGCACACAGACATGCATGTTTGTTTATATATTGTCCTGAATTTTTTATACTATAATGTCAGGATTGAGTAGTTGCTAGACTATTGAGTAGACTACCCAACAAAGGCTAAAATACTACCTAACTCTGCATGAAAAACATTTATGACCTCTGATTTACAAAGACTCCCAATAGTCTGGTGGTGGTTCATGCCTATATCCTAGCACTCTGGGAGGTGAAGGAAGGTGAATCCCTTGAGCTCAGGAGTTTGAGACCAGCCTGAGCAAGAGGGAGACTCTGTCTCTACTAAAAGTAGAAAAATTAGCTGGGCATGGTGGTGGATGCCTGTAGTTCCAGATACTTGGGAGGATGAGACAGGAGAATCGCTTGACCCCAGGAGTTTGAGGTTGCTGTGAGCTAGGCTGAGCCACAGCACTCTGTCCTGAACAAAAGAGAGAAACTGTCTCAAAAAAAGAAGACTCCCAAGTAGGTTGTCATGCTAAATACATAAATACATACAAAGCACATCCATGCAAGTGGTCTTGCCTATAGATGCTAAAATAGGGAAAAAAACATTCTCCATTTTAACTGCATTGTCTTGCTGAAAAACAGGGGGTCTTGCTGCTGCTTCTGCCTTAGAATTTGTTTCAATTGATTTTCCCTGGATGGTAATGTTTCTGGGCTAATTTGAGTCAGAAATATTTTTTCTAATTGAAACTATGAATGAATTTTCTAATTATTCATTTATGTAACAAATATGGTTTGAGTGCTGGACACAAGGCAGTTACGGGGCTAAGCGCTAGGGATACAGTGTAAAACAGCTCGGCCCTGACCTCATGTTGCTGAGAGTGTAGTAGAGAGACAGGTCAGTAACTGAGCAGTTACAGAGTCCTGGAGGGATAACTGGGCCAGGATTGAGCATGGGACACGAGGCAGCAGAAAAAGAGGCACCCGATGCCCTCTTGTGACACAGTACAGGGGAAACCAGGGAAGGCCAACCAGAAGAAATGATGGCAATGACAAAACTTGATGGCTGAAAAGAAGTTGGGCAACCACAGTGGAATTAGTAAAGCAAAAGCTATTTTCGGGCAGAAGTAGCAAAAAGTTCAAAAACCTGGAGGAAGGCATTCCATGGTGAATTAGAGAACCCATGAATGGTGATGGAACCCACATAAAATGACAACTCTTATATGCCATCCTGGAACAACTAACAGAGGCTGTTTATAGCTGAAGCCCCCATCCTAGATATTCTGTCCTTCCAGGCTCTGAGACTACGGAGAATCAGCATTTTGGCACATCTGTAACCACCCTGTTGTATCACAAAAGGCCTGTAAGCCATGATGACCCATTTGCACAGGAGGAAAATGCCAGCTCACTGAAGGGTTTTACTCCAAAGTTTTATGATTCATGTTAAATTTGTTCAGTCTGAGGTTATACAAGGGGGATGCAAGTCAATGGTACATTTTGTTATGGAAGGACAATCCACCAACAAGGCAACACTTTGTTAAAAGTGTTCAGCACATTAGGAGGTTCTCTGTGTGTTTTCTCAATCTCATTTAGTACACACTGCACTGCCTCCCTGGAAATAAAAGGAAAAGGAAGAATATTTATGTTGACTATGGGCTTGCCACTGTGAAAACCATTATCTCATTAAACTTCACTATAACCCAGCCAGGCAGATCGTATTATTCCAATGTTCAGAGATGAAGAAGGAAATTCAGAATGTTTATATAATTCTTTCAGAGTTGCAAAGAAAGTAGCAGAACCAGTGTCCATGTGCTTGATTACGGATGAATATGCATTGCTTTGACCAGGTAGAGATGAGGGCAAAGATGTTTCAGGGAAGAGAAGCATCACTGTTAAGGCTCACTGATAAGAATAAAACATTTTCCATTCAGGGAGTGGTGAGCATCTTATTTTCATTTTAGACCATCATATTCCACAGTATAGACTAGGTATTAGTGAATATATTATATAGTGTTTATATTTAATTTTCAAATAAATTTGGACAAGACGATCAAACAAATTCATCTTTTCTTTTTTAGAGAGAGAATGAAATATCGTTTTATTTGTGGGGGGGGATTACAACCAGTCTAATGCTATTCTTGAAAGTTTACTTCTCAAATTAGGGACACCTGAGAATCTGAAGTGCTAATAGGCTGGCCCTGGGGAAAGTATGGGAAAGGTTACAGGCCCCCTAAAGGAAGATTCTTACACTCAGTCCTAATACCAGAAACCTAAGGCACAACTGTGAAAATTTCTCCTTTTGGGAAGAAAGGGTTTAAAGCAGAGGTTCTCAACCTGTGGGTCACGACCCACAGGAACTGTATTAAAGGGCCACAGCATTAGGAAGATTGAGAACCACTGGTTTAAAGCAAAGAGCCAGGATGACCAGGAGAGGAGAAGTCCAGCTCCGAGGTTCTCAGCAGGGAAGCAGCATGGTCCCTACGGGCACATTAGGAAACAGGACAGAAGGGATGTTTGGGGTTCTGGGAGCACAGTGGGCAATTGCTAGGTACAGCCAGTAAAAAAACAAAAAACAACTGTCCTGCCTAAATAGCAGTGGCTTCCCTCGTAATCTCTGACCTCCCTCTATTTCGGACTGATGACCTGCCTAGAAGGTTAAGCAACAGCAATCTAGGTCTCAGAAACCAGAAGTCTCAGGAGAGACCTGAAACCCTGCTGCTGGCTTGAATCTCCCTTTTTGCTGCAACATGCGGACTGCAGCTAGTTTATGGTGAGTACATCATTCTGGATCCCAGGGCTTAGTTGAGTCTATTAATCCCTCAATTTCTTCCTCAGTCCAGAGACGCCTGAGAGGACATGGTTTCAGGGTGTGGCAAGCCACAGGACCTCCATTGTAGTTGCTGGCTTGCTGTTGGGGTACTAGGGAGCTCTGGCTCATCCTCATTAGGTCTGATACTCTTCGATCCTGCCTCAGGCTTGGGGTACACCGTATGCCTCAGGGCTTTGTCTGGATCATATTTAAAAGCCACCCCTGAAGTTAGGGCTCCACTTGGCACGTCCTTTCCCAAAACATTTTTTGGCACAGGCTCTAAGTGTCAGCTCCTGGCCCTTTCTCAACTCTCACATAGTCATTGGGGTCACTATCTTGGGTTTGCGGATGCCACCAGAAAGGCTAATTATTGTTGGAAACAGGGTCCCTGGATGTGATGTGACAACTCTGGTCTTCATTACACTGCACATCCAGGGTGAACACTGCTGTGCACTTAGGGCAGAACTCTTTACACGTGCACTCCCGGGAGTACTACAGCTTGTCTACGATATCATTGATGAGGGGGATCAATCTATGTCTGTAAGTGATGAATTCATTGTGAAGGACAGAAGAATTGGTAGTGATCTGAAACCAATCAATGGCTATTATGGGCACCAAAGCAATGAAAGCCATTGGAATAGAATTGGGCACCACCAGGTCCATATTCTCAATGATGAACTTGATCATCAGAGTTCCATGATCTGCATGGTAGCTGATTAGTGTACTGCAAATCTATCTTTTAAAAACATTATTTAAATTTAGGACCTCTCAAGCCTCTAAAACACAAAATTTAGGGCGTTCTAAAAACCTCAATCACAGAGCACTAGTGTGGCACAGGACACAGCAGTGGTCCTCTGGGTGCATTTGGAGCAAAAGCTGCTCATGACAGTTTGGTATAGGATGATAAGGAGGTTCTGCTTGACACAGACACAAGGACACTTCTTTTCTTCTAAGGGCATCACTCTCCCTTAGGTCATCAAAGATCTCTTCAGTTCAATGTTCAATAAAAAGGAGTAACACATAGGAGAGGTATTTATACAGTGAGTCTGTGAAATGGCTCATATATCTTACATTCTCATGCCAGGACTCAGTCTCATGGCCACATGTAATTGCGGGGAAGCTGACCATTGTGGCCCCACCTGTGTGCCCAGGGAGAAGAGGTGCACTTAGATATTATGACATTCTAGAAATCTCTGTCACATGAAGAGGAAGGAAGAGAGTGGGTCTTGCCAGGGAAACGAAAGAAAAGTGAACGTTGCAAGCTGCATAAATTTTATTCTGCTATGTTCAAATAGCATCATTTCTCCAATGAGGCTGACATTGACCACTTCAGTTATCATTGGTGACTTCAATAAAAGATGTTTCGTTATAGTGGATGAGAGAGTCAGAAGGCAGAAGATTAAGGAGTGAATGAGAGAAGATATGGAGAAAGCATAAATCACTTTTAAAAAATTGGTATTGAACTAAGGAATTTAATGGAGGAACAGCTTGATGAAAGAGAAAACTGTTTTCTTTCCTTTTTCTTTTTCTTTTAAGTTATTGTGAGGGTACAAACAACCAGGTCACAATATTTGACTTTGTTAGGTAGAGTGCATCTTGTAGTTGTGTCCCACACCCAAATGGTGTGCCTTATTGTCGTACATTGTGACCATTGAGTGAGTGCACACCCATCCCTGCCCTCCTCCTCACTCCCCCATCCCTGTTCTGCCACCTCCAACTTGAGTTGAGATTTCTCCTATGTGGGCATGTATCAGATCATCTACTGGCTTCATATTGGTATTGAGCACTTTGGATATGTTTTTCCTTTCTTATGATACTTTACTAAGGAGAATGTACTTGCGTTCCCCTCAGATTAATACACAAGATATAAACTCACTATCTTTTTTATGGCTGAATAGTATTCCATGATATATATATCTCACAATTTGTTAATCCATTCTAGAGATGATGGGCATTTAGGCTGTTTCTCCATTTTGGAGACTGTAAATTGAGCTGTGATAAACAATCTAGTGCAAATATCCTTATGATAAAATGATTTTTTCTTCTAGATAGATTCCTAGTGGTGGGATTGCAGGATCAAATGAGAGGCCTAATTTGAGTTCTTTGAGGATGCTTCATACTTCTTTCCAAAGAGGCTGCATTAGTTTGCAGTCTCACTGACAGTATAAAAATGTTCCCCTCTCTCTACATTTGTGTCAGCATCTGAAACTTTAGGACTTTGTGATGTGGAGTAATCTTACTGGGGTTAGGTGATATCTCAGGGTGGTTTTGATTCACATTTCTTTGACAATCAGGGATGATGAGCATTTTTTCATATGTTTGGTAGCTATTCGTCTTTCCTCAGAGAAGGTTCTTCTGTTCATGTCTTTTGCTCAATGATAGGATTGTTTTCTCTTTTTTTTGTTGATTAATTTGAGTTCTCTATTTATTCTAGTTATCAAGTCTTTGTCAGATGTAACATGCAAATATCTTTTCCTATTCTGAAGGTTGTCTACTTGCTTAAATTGTTGTGTTCTTAGTGCAGAAGCTTTTCAGCTTAAGTCCTATTTGTTTATTTTTGTTGTTGCAATTGCCACTGAAGTCTTCTTCACAAAGTATTTCCCAAGGATGACAGCCTCAGGAGTTTTTTTCCACACTTTCTTCTGGGATTTTTATCATTTAATGTCTTAGATTTAAGTCTTTTATCCATCTCGAGTCAATTTTTGTAAGTGGTGAAAGGTGAAGGTCCAGTTTCAGTCTTTTACATATGGTTATCCACTTTTCCCAGCACTATTTGTTGAATAGGGATTCTTATCCCCAGTGTAAGGTTTGGTTTGGTTTATCGAAGATCAGATGGCTAAGAGAGACTGGTTTCATCCCTTGGTTTTCTGTTTTGTTTCTTATGCCTATATCTCTATTTTTTATGCCAATACCATGCAGTTTTGATCACTCCAGACTTATAATATGGCCTAAAGTCTGGTAGAGTGGTGACTTCCAGCTTTGTTTTTATTACTAAGAACTGCTTTGGCTATATGGAGTTTTTCTGGCTCCATAAGAAATGAAGAACTATTTTTTTCCAGTTCTTAAAAGTATGATGTTGATGTTTGAATGGAGATTGCATTTAATCTGTAGATTGCTTTGGGAAGTATAAACATTTTAACAATGTTTATTCTTTCCAGTCAGGAACATGGTATGCTTTTTCATTTGTTAATGTCTTCTGTTATTTCTTTTCTTAGGGTTTCATAATTCTCTTTGTAGAAGTCCTTTACTTCTTTTGTTAGGTATATTCCTAGGTATTTCATTTTCTTTGAAGCTACTGTGCAGGGACATGCGTCTTTGATTAGCTTCTTAATTTGTCTGTTATTGGCATACTGATTTGTGGACATAGATTTTATATTCTGAGGTATTATTGTATTTCCTGATCACTTCCTGGACTCTTGTGTTTTAATCTCTGGGATTCTCTAAATATAAGCTCATATTATTGGCAAAAAGGGGTGTTTGACTGCCTCTTCTCCCATTTGGAATGCCTCTTATATCATTCTCTTGTCTGATTGCATTGGCTAGAACTTCAGAACTGTGTTGAATAGTAGTGGTGATGGAGGACATCTTTGTCTGGTTTTGGTTCTAAGTGGAAAGGTATCAATTTTACACCATTCAGTATAATATTAATTGTGAGTTTGTCATAGATGGCTTAAATCAAACTTAGAAAAGTGCCATCTACACCTATATTCTTAAATGTTCTTGTTAGGAAGGGATACTGAACTTTATCAAAGTTTTTCTGCATCTATTGAGAAGATCATATGGTCCTTGTTTTTGCTTCTATTAATATGGTGAATTACATTTATGCTTTTGTGTATAATGAACCAGACTTGCATCCCTGGAATAAAACCTACTTGATTGTGATATATAATTTTTTTAAGTGTGTAGCTGTCATCTATTGGCTAAGATTTTATTGAGTAGTTTTACATTGATATTCATTAGTGACATTGGTCTTTAGTTCTTCTTTTTAGTTGGATCCTTTCCTGGTGTTGATATCATAGTGAAGTTTATTTCATAGAACATGTTGGGGAAAGTTCCTTTCTTCTCAGTGTTTAGGAATAGTTTCTATAATATAGGTACAAGCTATTCTTTGAATGTTTTATATAATTCTTATGTGAAACCATCTGATACTGGGCTTTTTTTGTTGGAAGTTTTTATTGTTTCTGCATCTCAGTGCTTGATGTCAGTTTGTTCAAGAGATTGATTTCTTGGTTAAGTCTAGCTTTTATTGTTTCTGCATCTCAGTGCTTGATGTCAGTTTGTTCAAGAGATCGATTTCTTCTTGGTTAAGTCTAGGAAGATGCTGTGATTCCAGGTATTCTATTTCCTCCACATTGTCAAATTTCTGGGCATGGAGTTTCTTGTCATAGTCAGAGACAATCTCTTATGTCTGTGGTATCTGTTATTTCCCCCTTTTCATTTCTGATTGAAATTATTAGAGATTTTACTTTTCTGTTTCTAGTTAATCTGGCCAAAGGTTTATTAATTTTATTTATCTTTTTGAAGAATCATTTTTTTTCATTAATTTTCTGAATGATTCTTTTGTTTTAAATTTCATTTATTTCTGATTTAATTTCGGTTATTGCTTTTCTTTTGCTTTTCATTTATTTCTTATTTAATTTTGGTTATTGCTTTTCTTTTGCTAGAAATTTTTCATTTCTGTCAGAAGATTCTTTAAATTGGTGTTGTGCTTGCTCTCTTTCTGTTTTTCAGATATAGGCATCCAATGTGATAAATTTCCCACTTAGGACTGCTTTCCAAAGGTTTTGGTAGCTTGTGTCTTCATTGTTGTTATGTCAGGTTTTGGTAGTTTGTGTCTTCATTGTTATGTTCAAGGAAGTTAATGATTTCCTCTTTTGTCACTTCCATGACCCAACTGTCTTTTGGCATCAAATTGTTTAATTTCCATGCTTTTGTGTGATGATGAAAATTTTTGTTGGGGTTAAGTTCCACCTTTATTCCCTTGTGGTCTGAAAAGATACACGGTTTAATTTCAATTTTTTAAATTTTGTTGAGGATTGATTTGTATTCTAGGAAATAATCTATTTTAGAATATGTTCCATGGAATAAGAAGAAGAATGTATATTCCTTAGTGTTGGGATGGTGAGTTCTATATATGTGTATTAAGCCCATTTTTAATATGGTCATGTTTAAGTCCCTTCTTTCTTTAGTTTCTGTTAGAGGATCTGTTTAGTTCTGCAGATGGGGTGTTAGAGTCCCCAGATATCATGATTCATAGGTCATGATATTCCTCAAGCCAATCAAGTCTATTTCATAAATCTGGGAACATTCAAGTTGGTGTATAAATATTTAGAGTTGAAAAGTACTCTCTTTGTATTTTTTTCTTGACCAGAATGAAATGACCATCTTTGTCTTTTTAACTTTAGTTGCTTTAAATCCACTTGTATCTAAAAATAGGATTGTAATCCCTCCTTTCTTCTGATTTCAATTTGTCTGAAATACTGTTTTTCATTTCTTTACCTTGGGTCTTATTTGGTCCTTCAAGGTTAGGTGTTTTCTGGAGATGGTATATAAATGGCTTATCCATGTTTTCTTCTGTTTTTTTTTTTTTTTTTTGGCCAATTGGCCATTCTGTGCCTCTTCATTGTAGAATTCAATCCATTAACATTTACTGAGAGAATTGATAATTGTGGTGGAGTTTTATTCATCTTATTTTGTGAAAGACATTTGCTTAGTTTTACTCTTTGTGCCATTGTTGAAGCTTTGTCTTTCAGTTTCTGAGTATTTAATTTGCTGGTGGTCCAATGTGAAGGTCAGTGGGGAGAATAGGTATAAGTATTTCCTGTAGAGCTGGTCTTGTACCTAATTTCATCAATGTTTGTATATTAGTACAAGAGTTTGTTTCTTCATCAATTTTGAAGCTTTGTTTCACAGGATACAGAATTCTGGGCTAAAAATTGTTTAGTTTAAGAAGGTTAAAATTAGATGACTATTCTCTTCTGGATTGGAAAGTTTCAGCTGAAAAGTCTGCTGTCACCCTCATGGATCTTCCCTGTAGGTCAATTGGTTCTCACTCTGGCTGCTTGCAGAATTTTCTCTTTTATTTTCACTTTGGACAATTCATTAGAATGTGTTTTGGAGATGTTCTATTTGTGTTGAGATGACCTGGGTTCATCATCCCTCTAAAACCAGTGTTTTAGAATCTTTAGTGAAACTTTGGAATTTTCATTTATGATATCCTCTGGTAGGGCTTCCATTCCTTTGGTATGTTCTTTCCTTCAGGGATACCTATAATTTGTATGATTGAATGTTTTGTGATATGCCATAATTCTCTGAGTGAATGTTCTGTTTTCTTTTTCTTATTTTCTATCTATTTTACTATCTGGGTTAGCTAAAGAGCTTCATCTTGTAGCTCTGAGATTCTTTCTTCTCTATGGTCTAATCTGTTATTGATACTTTCTACTGCATCTTAAGTTCCCTGATTGACTCCTTCAATTCCTTAAGCTCTACCATATCCTTTCTATAGTCTTCATAGCTTTCACCTATGTTTGGTTCTGTTTTTCTATTTTTTCATCAATTCCCTTTATTGTCTTTATCATCCATATTTTTAATACCCTTTCTATCATTTATAACGTTTCTTTATAGGTCTTATGCTCTGTAGTAGCTGCCTCATCATCCCTTGGAAGGACAGAGGTTACTCTGTTTTGGTTTTTCTAGAATTTTTGCTAGAATTTTTCTGTTGATTCTTCTGTGTATATTTTCTTCTTTTTCTCTTCCTTCCCATACTTTTTTTTTCTCACTACCTCCTTAACTTTAAATTACCTTCTCTCAGAGCTTAGGTGTTGAAGTGACCTTTTGGTATAAAGCCAAAAGGAAGAGAAAGGTAAAGAGGGAGAAGGGAGAAAGAAAAGAAATAAAGAAGTGGGAGTGAAAGAAAAGAATTAGAGGGAAGAAGAGAAGAAGGACACAAAGAAAGAGAGAGTGACAGAAGACATGGTGGTTATCAGCAGGGTGCTATGACCATGCCAACAAATCTAGGGCCTTGAGGGGCCCCGCTCAAGGTAATTTGAAGACAAGAGGTCATTAGCAATATAAGCAAAAGCAAGACCTCACCTCGCCAAATATAAAAGAAAAAGACAAGGATAAAAATTAGCAGTATGTCATAGTGGGTAATTACCAAATCTGTCTTTCCAAAGGCCAAAGCTAAAAGAACACTCTAGACTATAAGCCTGTGACCTCCTCGAGCCAGACCAATGCTGTGACCCTGCAGCAGTCACAGGAAAGGAAAAACAAATTTAAAAGAGAAAGTAAGTAAAGAAAATTAAAATAACAATTATAAAAGATAAAGAAAGAAAAGATGATATCTTAGCTGTTATATGAGAAATTTATATTTGAAAGATGAGAAAAGTAGAAAAATCTCTACCAAGAGAGAAAAAAGGAGAGAAGTATGAAAGGAAGAAAGAATAAAAGAGGCTAAAAAATCATAACAAAAATGGAGGAGCCCTTGCTATTGAAGAAAATAAAAATGAACATAACATAAAAAAAAACCAAACAAACAGCAACAACTAGAAAAACCAAAATGATTGAAAAAAAGCTAAGATAAAAATTGTGAAAAGGAGAAAAAAGTGGAAGAATGAAAAAAAAATAATAATGATATATATATATAGCAACATATAGCCTAGACACCATGTGGCACTGTGGTGTTAGGTGATGGAGAAAACACAAGTCACTTTTCCTATATAAAACACACATGCTGCCATATCTGTCCATATACAATGAAAGCAGGAAGCCTTTTTCTAGCTGCAGGGGAGATTGGGTCCTGTTTTCTTGACTAATTTGCACTTAATCATGGCCTGGTCAGTTTGCCAGCATTTAGTTCCCCTGTGATTGGATTCCTAAATCTCTCACCACCTTCTATAGGAAGCATATCAACAGTGCCACTTGACAGTACTGTGGCTGTCTCAAGGGTGCAGGGTCCACTCAGCTTACAATAAGGAAGATTTTCTGAGCTCAACAGGTACATCAGAGTGGGCCATGCACAAGGACCCTGTGAACTGTTCCCTTGAGACCTTTTCACAATGGTGCTCCCTAATTAACAATCATGCTGATGGCAGAGCCACCACAGCCAGTATTCAGTCTCAACCTCCTGGATGGTGTTTGAGTCCCCTTATTTATTTATGTGGTTTAAACTGCTCACTGGAGCTGTTTAGTCCATAATCAATAAACTGCAGGGCAGCCCTTTCCTATTCCCAGACTGTGTGAGGGCTATTTGGTCAGCCCCTACTTGTATGCAAATACTTGTCTTCTATGCAGGCTCTCCTCAGACCTATTCAGTGGCTCCTAGAGTCCACTGCTGCTTCACTGTGCCCCTTGGGTGATATCCCTGTATATGTTCCCCCAGCAAGATGTGGCTGGAGTTCTAGTTGTCCTGTCTCCTCCCTACTGGCTGTTAAGGAGCTGTTTTTAATCTGCCACCTTGTTCTTTCCTCTATATTTTCTTCCTTTTTAAGAGTGGGATAAACATATTTATAAGGATAAGACCAAAGATAAAGAAAAGTTCAAGTGTAGAAGAAATAGGTAACATTTGTAGAGTCAAGTTTCTAAGGGTGACGCTATTCAACTTTTAAATCAAGGAGTCAGCTTTTAAAGGAGAAAAACAAACTTTTTAAGTGGTTTTTCAGAGCTCATATGTAAACAGATAAATGTATTCGATGTTGGAGAGAAAGGAGAGGGAAAATGAGAAGATCTCATCTTGAATTCTTATCTATGATCTTGGATCTAATGGGGCTTAGGTTCAAGTTCTGTGAGAGGAACAAGGGGGAAATGAGAAAATTTTAGAATATCTGGAAGATTCTCTCTGTAGAAAAATGGGGAAAAACTCAAACTTTTAAAAAGTACAAAAAATATTGGGATTTTGTAAAACTTACAAATCATACTTTTGTAATGACATGATAAGTTATGCAGTTTCTTTCAAATTCTGGGACCACAATAGGAAATAGACAAATGGACTGAGAATAGAAAATAGGAAGAAAAGTGTTTTGAACAGTGAATGTGAAGAAAGAGTAAAAGGGAAACATGTTCTGAAGAGTATTGGCCCTGAGGAGAGGTATTGAAGGATTGAAGTGGAGTATTGAGGCCAAATATAGATCATAATTTTATTATTGGTATGTTAAAGAAGGGAATTGCTCCAAGTATGAAGGAAGAATGTCTATATCTGAATGTCCTTGGTAACATATTAGAAATGTAGGTATCAGTTTGAGGCAAGAGCTTTGAAATCTTCTTGTCTTGCCAGGAAATTCTGTGGAGACTCTTGGGCACTGATGTGAAGAAGAATCTGTTGGTGACTATGGTCAGAGCCTGGGTGAGTGTTTTAAAGGAAACAGAACATGGTTGATGCTCATGGTCATTTCTCCAAATGCTATCCTTTCTTCTGCTATTCTGCTCCTCTATCGCTACATCTCTAGTTCTTAGAAATAGCTACATGCTCTTTGACCAAACATGGAGGCCCATGTGCATCAAAAAATAGGTTCTTATCAGAAAGGGTAGACTTCTGAGTTGAATTTAAGTATGATATTTTTCCCTTCATTCCTAAAACTGCACAGAAGGTATGACTAGATTTAGATGAGCAGAAAGATATTACAGAAGAAGTGCAATGGAATGAATGATGATCAAATTGCCTACAAATCCATGCTCTGAGGGCAGTAGAGTATGACAATTGTACAAGCGCTCAGGTCAGTGGCCTTTGCTACACTGGGAAAGAGAGAAAAAAAAACATATTTTTTTGAGTTCATCATTGTACTCTTTAAAAAGAAGAGGGAAACACTAGGTATAAGTAATCAAACTGAATGTAATTAAGTTTCTTCTTCAGGAATGGAAATATTCAAATTGCTCCCATTTCATCATCAATACATCAGGTCCCTCATTCTCATTTGAGAACTTTTTAGGAGCCAAATATGGCGCTCTCTTCTTTGGACATAAATTGGCACAAATCATAATCTCTGCCACTAGGGAAGGAGGCAAGCCAATGCTTGACAACCACATGCTGTGAGTCACATGGTCTTGGTGCACGCAGAGTGCAGAAGCCTCCCATAGGAGAGGGGTGTGATCCCCTTAGGGTGTCATCAAAGGTGAAGATCATGAATTTATAACTGAAATATGCATAGATGTTCATTAGGTGTTCCACACCTCTCAGAAAACAAAATGAGTATTCAAGAACATAGTTCATGAAATATATTTGTGCCATTTGCGCAAGGCTAATTTTTGATTTTATCATCACCCTCCTTTATCAGAATTTACCAAAGAAAAGCAAAACTATGAGAAAGGAAGCAAACAGTTTGATTGCTTTTGCTCAATGCCAGCAGAAAGCAAGCCAAAGCATTGAAATTAGTCTTCAGGCACACAACAAAATAATTATAAACCTTGGTGATGAATTATGAAGCACCTATCACCTTCAGGAGGGCTCCTGAAGTGAGAGCAGGCTGCCCAAACTAGGTACAAATGGAAAAGACTCCAGAATGGGATAGAAAGGAATAAGGAAAGCATATGATGACTGGCTGAAGAAGTTGGTAGGTATAGGTCTCCACTGCTCACAGGATAGGAAGTCTCACATGGGACTAAAGGGAGCACTAGGAAATAAATGACACACAAAAAGACTAAAGTTAAGAAAACAGTAGAGTAACCAGAAATAATCAAAATGTGCTTTATGAGTGAAATTGGAGATGTGATATCAGAGCCCTCCTGCTTACCCCCAAAGAGGTAATCACAATAACTACACCAAGCAAGCCAGGACCTAAGGCCTGGATGTTCTGAACTGACTACATATGTAAGATCACCTTGGACCTCCGCTCTGCAAATCTGGTGTCCCAAGGAGGGAGGCTTTCTAAAATGATTGCTCTCAAATTCAGGGGAATTGAACAGGAAGAAATTTTTCTTGGCATCTTGTAATATTTTCTCACTTTCTGGCAGATTTTTCCACTAAAAGAACAGAAAGCAAAGGGAGCAGAGAATGTCTCACAGGCATTTTGATTTTACAGATGTCTAGTTATACACGACCTCAGAGGAAAAAGGCATCCAGCACAGCAGCTACAGGTACAGGATACATTTCAGTTAAATTATTTTCCCCGGGAAAAAGAAGAAGCTTTATATCAGGCCCCTAACTTAGGCATATACACACACACATATACACACATACATACATACATACATACAATATGTGTGTGTGAGCACATTTAATTTTGAGTTTTCTCTAAAAGTGCTCATTAAATATTTGCTGAATGAAAAAAAAAAACATTTGGCCATTCACATGCTGTTTAAGGGTATTTCAGAGAAGGAACGGATGAGTATACTAAAAATATATACATACCCAAAGAGTCTGACAGCTTATTTTTTCCTCTTCAGTTTTAAAAACTGTGTTAAGCAGCCAAACACATCACCTACCTTTGCCCCCATCCCAAGAGAAACTTGAGGGCTAAATAAAACATCTCCTAAGAACTAAGGCACCCTGGGCCAAACAGCACTCTGAGAGAAGCCGGCAGTTAGGAAATTTGACCCCAATAGGCGTTAAGGTAACAATTTGCAGAAATGCAAGTGATAAATCTCGGGCAGCACTGAGGGGCTCAAGCCTGGGCGGCAGTAGCAGAATCCCGAACTCCAAAGCTGTGAATGTGGGTGCTCTATGATGGATGTGGCCAATTACCACTGAAAGTTCCTGGCCTCTAAGATTGGGATCTAATGGTGCTTTTTATTTCCCTGTATATTTCAGACCACTTCCTATCCAAAGGCCACAAGTGGGAAAATTATGGAAATAGACACTGTTTTAGAGCTGGAAGAGATCCTGGAAATGACATGAGCTCAGTTCTTCACTTTGTATAACAGACAGGTAACTACCATTCAGGAAAACATGCTCCACAGAGCGTGTTTATAGCCAAGTTGGAGCTATAGCATAAATATACTGATATCCAGTCCAGGCCTGTGACTAATGGGTCACCATTCTTAGTTCTCCTATCTAAAGAGATGACCCATAGAAGAAACACTATAAGTAATAAAAAGAAAATAAACTGATGTTTGCTCCTTGCTTACACTAGCCAGGCCTTTATTTACTGGAAAAAAAAAAACAAAAAACCAAAAATCAAACGCTGGCCTTTCAAGGTCTGGTGGAACCTGTCTGCTTCTCTAGCATTGCTTCTTCTTCTCCCACCTTCTTTACCTTCTTTCACCACTACTGTCGTCTCCAGCCACTTCCTGCCTCCCACTTTCCCTTAACACATTTCAGTGTATGTGCTCAGAGTGCTTCGAATTCTTCTCCGTTCAGCTTCTCATATTGAAAGGCCATCTTACCTCCTCTGTAGAGCTGCATCTGTGTCCTGAGTCAGGGCAAGTTGCTTTCTCCAGGATTCCCAGCATAACTCTCAAAGCATTTATTCAGTAGACACACATTGGCATGATTAGTCTCCATTTTTAAAGACCAAGATCTTGTCTTATTCACTTTTGTATTCTTTTCCCAGTGCTTCCTTCCCACCATATTTGGCACAGGTCTGACCCAGGGCAAAATCTCCATAAGTGGTAAGGAAAGAAATCAATGAGTAAACTCTGGGACTCTAAATTGACAAAAAGGAGTGTCACTGATTATGACACTGGTGTAACCTATACCTCACAATGTTCATGGGGATAATTACTTGGAACCAGACTTCCTTGGCTCGAAGCCCACATCTACTACTTACCAACTAGAGTGAGGTAGTTCACAGGTTCATAACTTCTTGGTGTCTCAGTCACCTTTTCCATCAATTTACACTAAGAATAGTGTCTAACTCTTAGGGATTTTATAAAGATTAAATCAGTTTATAAATATATTCACTAGACCTTTAGCAAGAGGTACATCATAGGATACATTTTCTCCCTTTCTTAACCATTTTCCTACCTCTTATTTCAGTTATTAGTGGGAAAGGGGAGAAACCAAGGAAATATAAGACAAAATAATCAGGAAAAAATACAAAAAAAATTTATATTGATGATTAGGAGGCATGTTTGTGTTAAAAGTGAAGAATCAGAAAAATAGACTATTTATTGAATATCTACAACATGACTATTACTAGACTAATCCTTTGACATACAGTATTTTCAGTTCTAGTGTTATAATCCACATTTCTTCAATTGTAAAATGTGTTCAGAGGATAAATCTGCCCAAGATTGCATAGATGGTAAAATTTACAGCTGAGGTAAAAGGTTAAGGTGTCAGATCCATGAGTGAGAGGGCAATGCCTTCTATGTGATCATGGGTGATCTACTTAACTTTTAGATCTCTGTTCTCTCATCTGTAAATGGGTGCAACAATAGTGTAGAACACATGCACAGAATTGCTAGGGGATTATGTGTATTATGAGTTAACACACACGTCAAGTCCTGAGAACAGAGCCTACTGTATGTGGTTGTTCCTGCTCCAATAGAGCAAGGCACCACCAATCAACCTTTTCATTTGATAAAATTAGTCAGTCTCTGAGAAGTTGACTTTTCATAGTTCTCCTGTCTAAATGGATGAACTATAATAAAAGTACTATGAATAATAAAAAGAGAAAAAAGAAAGTAACTGATATTTACTTTCTGGAATTAAATCAATACTTAAAACTATCCCTTTTGAAAAGGCTGTTTAAGTGGCATTACCTAAATTTTTAATTGCATTAATGATTGACTTCTAGCTTTAATATTAAATAGAAATACATGATTTGGAGGTATGCCATTGCATGTCTGGTTAGCAAAAGTCATTCTGGTTTAAATGGGGCTCCTTTTCTCTTTGATGGATGGGAGAAGACATTTGGAATGATTAAGTAGAAGGCTATTTGTCCTTACAAACATGCACATTTAATTCTCTATGTAGAATACACAATTTCAGAGAGAAGGGCATGTTCTGCATCCAGGAAAAAGAACATTTCATGAGTCTACTAGACAATGAGTATTCAACAGTGACCAAGGTCTCGGCCAAGTTCTCATTATGCTTAAAGAACAACGACTATTGAGTGTTACTTTTGCCAGAGTTTAGCTCACCTGGCTCCATAGATCAGCAGAGGCAGGATAAAGTATAGGAGAAGGCAACATTATATATATATACATTTCTCTCTCTAATATACACACACATTTCTCTCTCTAGTATCTATATACTTCAACAAAAGCAGAACAGCTTCCAGAACAAATTATTTCCATCTCTACCAGCAACTCACTGTACTTTGATCCATTACAAAAGCAAGACACTAAACCACTTTATAAAGGATAGCATAATTGCTTTTAGTTAGTGCTTATTAAAAGCTTCTTCTTGGAAATACTTAAGCAACAAAATAAATAACTATAGTATTGAATTATAACCCAAACATTAAATATCCATGAATTCATATTGATATAAATTAAGTAAATAAATAAATGAGGGAGAAACAAAAACTCTCCCTTAAAGGAGAATTTCAATTAATAACTTCAAAAGGATTTAAGGAGTTAGAAAATCACCACTAGGATTCCATAGTCCTAATTTCCATGGATAAGAATGAACAATGGATGCTGGAATAAATGGACAACTGTTTAAGCAGACACAAAGATATTTGCAGAGGATGAAGGCACCTCCTCCAAAATATCTGGTAATTACAAAGGCAATGAGAAAGTTATCAGTGAAGAATCTCAGGAAACAACATTTTAATCAAGTAATCAAGGTTAATATCACTGATAATATGAATCAATGTGGTTATTTCTTATTATAATTCACTGAGAAAGGCCCACCTCCTCTACAGTATCCATTTTAATAATGTGAAACCTCAATCAAAACATGAGAAAATACCAGACAAACTCAAATCGAGGGGGATGCTACAAAATAACTGATCAGTACTAACCAAAGAGTTAAGGTCACAAAAGATAAGGAAACACCAGGACCTCTCACACACTGCGGAAGCTGTGACAACTAACTCCAATGTTGATTCTTGGATTGGATCCCAGAACAGAGAATAATAGTGGCAACATCAGTGAAATACAAATGAGTTCTGTACTTTAATTAATAGTATTGTCCCAAGTAAATTTTCTAGTTTTAGAAAAAAGGGTTAGGGTTATAGAAGATGTTTATGTAAGGGGAGATGAATGAAGGATAAACAGGAATTCTCTACACTGTTTTCGAAAGTCTCCTGTGAGTCTGAAATGATTTAAAAATTCACTGTTAAAATAAAAGGTCCCTGGAATGAATCATTTTGTGTTTGTTACATAACGTGCTTATTTTTTTCCTTTTTAAAAAAAAAATTGTCAACAGATTAATGTTTATTCTTCCAGACATTTCCTATAAATTTATAAGTACATAAATGTGTAAATGTAAATTATATAATTCTATAGTGATTTTATTTTGTTATTTCCTCCAAAATATAAGTAAGTGAGGCAATAGCTATGTTAATTAGCTTGATTTAAGCATTGCACATTGTATATCAAATCATCTCATTGTACCCCACAAATTATTTAATAAAAATTAAGTTTAGAAAGAAAGAAAAAGAGAAGCACTAAACTATTTAACTTTGCTTAAACTACTATTTCCTAAACATTTGGCAAAAAATTACATTTTTCATATTCCACCTGTTACAATTGTGCAGGACAAATATTCCATAACATTTAGTGAATGCATGCTATCATATAACATTTTTTCCAACGATCCCACATTGTAAAGAAAGAAGAATGGAAATGAGAGGGTTGGTAGTGAAGAATGTATAGTCCATTCTCTCTTCTTACACCTTTGAATTAAAAAAAAAAAAGGCAGATTTTAATATCCTATGGGGAAGAAAAATGTAGGTCAAATATAGAGGAGGAAATGAAATGAAATTTGTAGTCTTAGAGCATTAATATATTATTAGGAATCTAATATTTTTTCTGTGTTAAGTAGTAGAAATTGTAATTCCTTCTACCATTGTAGAGTCATAAAGTGGGATAGTAAAGGTACAATTTAGTACATAGGTCCATATATAGATAGGAATATTTTATTAAGTTAACTAACTTGAAGTTAATAACACTTCCCCCAATCTCCTGGGTAAAATTGTACCAACTTCCATTATCCTGAACACCGTCACCATTGCTATTTTATCTTACTTCTCTCTTCTTTATCCGAAAGGACACATAAAATACATACACTCCATATGTTCATATTTGATACATACAGAGAGACCTAAACATGAACATGCATTCCATATACACATTTGAGTACATTGATCAAGAGGAAAAGCAGAGTATTTTATTTTAAAAAAATTAGTGTGCATCTAAGTTGACTACAGGGGAATTTTATTTTCTTTATTTCTAATGATTCTCAAGTGGTGAAAATATGACTATTTATGATCAAAATAAATACCATCTAGTTTTCTGTTATTTTAGAGTTTATTTTAAGCTTTTCTTAAATTTCACCTCTTTAGAAAGAAAGGCAACACATAAAAGTTATTAATAATGTGAATTACATTGTCATGGCAACAAAATTTTCCAAGGACTCTGCTCTTATGCAACTATTAACCCCTAATACCTATTTATTATTCAAGAGAAATCACATTTGGAAAGAAAAAAAAATTGCTTGTCATCCAAAAGGATAAGACCTTCTGTGTAAATTCAAATTACTGCACAACATTAAAATAGGTTTTCAGCCCTAAAATGATTAGAATTTGCATTTTTCATATTTTCTTCATGGTTATTTTTTACTCTTTGGGGATATGAATCACAGAGACCAAAATTCACCATCCTGGCTGAGGGATTAAACTTAAGATTTGTGGGCGGCTCCTGTGGCTCAGCGAGCAGGGCACCGGCCCCATATACCGAAGGTGGCAGGTTCAAGCCTGGCCTCAGCTGAACTGCAAAACAAAAAAATAGCCAGGCGCTGTGGCGGGCGCCTGTAGTCCCAGCTACTCGGGAGGCTGAGGCAAGAGAATCGCTTAAGCCCAAGAGCTGGAGGTTGCTGTGAGCAGTGTGACGCCACGGCACTCTAC
>CAUYON010143807.1:0-11844 GCA_963573935.1 Arctocebus calabarensis
CGCCCTGGGTAGAGTGCCGTGGCGTCACACTGCTCACAGCAACCTCCAGCTCTTAGGCTTAAGCGATTCTCTTGCCTCAGCCTCCCTAGTAGCTGGGACTACAGGCGCCCGCCACAGCGCCCGGCTATTTTTTTGTTTTTGCAGTTCGGCCGAGGTCGGGCTTGAACCCGCCACCTTCGGTATATGGGGCCGGCACCCTGCTCGCTGAGCCACAGGATCCGCCCAATATTTTTTTTTTTTAAAAGACAGAGTCTCATTGTGTCACCCTGGGTAGAGTGCCATAGTGTCATAGCTCATAGCAACCTCCAACTGTTGGGCTCAAGTGATGCTCTTGCCTCAGAAAAAAATTCTTTGGGGAGCTAGCCCAAAAGAAAAGGAAAATTAGAGACTTTGACAGCAATGGTTTAGGACAGGAGAAAATGGAGTAACATATTTAAGGCACTCAAGAAAAGAAAACATGAGCTAAATATTTACATCCAGCAAAATGTACCTTCAAGTACAAAGTGTACAGACAAACTATCATCAATATGTGAGAATTCAAGGAGTTCCGTGAGTGCTTCTTCAGGAATCTATTAGAGAATAAGCTTCAGACAACAAAAATAACTCAGAGATTTTACATAAGGGCTGATGTTTAGCATTAGATATATAATTACCTATACAACAAAGACTAAATAAAGTTTAAGAAGTTGTGTAATGGTTATATGCTTTGACAATGTAGATATATTACAATCATAAAAATGGGAGAGTAGAAATAGGAAGAGCATATGCAAAAATAAAGAATTTGAACAGCTTTTGGTAATCATAATTTCTCACAGTAATATTAATAGTTTTATTCAGAGATTGTTACATGTGCAATTAGGATAAAACAAATAAATTATGAGATATTCTGCTTCTATCATCCCTTGTGTCCTCAAGAATCAAGATTCATGGTGTAGCAGAAAGGAGATACAGATATAATATAGAAGAGGTTAAATAAAACCCCAGCTAGTAATGAATTTGCATTAAACCTATCAGTATGGATTCAGAGACATCTGTCTTTAAATTAAATACCTTTATTTCTAGCTCCCTTAAAAAGCCTTTAAAAAATGACCAATCCCCCAGATTATGAACCTGAAATATCATTTTCTACTGAAGCAAACTAGAGCTTCTTAGAGAAATGTCTGATGCCAGGTCGGGGCCAAGAAATATGTAAGATGAAGCTTAAATATTTCAGTCATACCAGAGAGTAAGGAAGCTAACAACAGTCACTAAGGTCATATCTAAAGGACCCTGGAGGCAACTTAAAGACCTTCCCATTGGCCAAGAATAGGATATTTTGAACTTCAACAAGAGTAAGAACTGCAATGGACTGAAACCTATCAAATACATATGAACCCAATTCATTATCTTGAAAACTGTCAGATTAAGGAAAAGCAAGCATTTATTTTGGCTTTCCTATACGGATTGTACTAGTGAGTACCAAATAGTAAGTGAAAAAGCATCTCTTTTTAAAATTAGCCCAGCTAATAAATAAAAATGAAATAACTGAAGTAGAATATCATCCTTTTGTACCCTCACCAATTAATACATCTAAGCAATGATGACATTACTGAAAGAAAAAAAAAAGACAACAACCTCCATTTTACTAAAGGAATCTAAATTGAGTTTGATCAGGTGTCTGGACCTAATCTCAGGAAATACTGAAGGCAGAGGAACATGTTGAGCTGCACCATGAACAAAATCTAGACTCTTGGAAACCCACAAAATTGCACAGGTTCTTTCATAGATGAATTGTGAAGAAATTAAAAGACCTATTGAAGGTGAAACTAGAGTCTAAGGATGCACACCTGAATGGTAGCATCACAGTGAAACATAAGGAAGAGGTCACGCTACACATCAGGGGGTGGCTAATTTGCAGGGAGATTCAGGTATGATAGTGTTGGGGGAGCAGATGGCAGGGGCTTGTGGGTCTATTTCTTGATCTGGGTGATGACTACAAGGTTATTTGCTTTATAATAATTCACTATGAGACAAGAGGAGACAAGACACACTGAACTGAGCCGAGATGAGAGGGAGGTTGAGGTTGAGACTGAATTTGAGATGAAGACAAGCTGAGGATAAGGGTGACAATGAGTGACATGATGCTATGATATGCTACTTTAGCAGACGGAGAAGCAAAATTGAGCATGTAGATGATGATGAAGGCCATCACGACGATCAGCGTATGTTGAGCATTTACTACTCATCAGACACTGTGCTCAGCGCTTTAGCTGCATTATCTCATTGAAATCTTGTGACAGCCTGATGTGATAACATTACACTTGTTTCCCAGAATTTAAAACTTAATTAGCCCAAAGACACATAAAAAGTGAGTAGCAGAATTCAGATTTATCCCCTACTGCTATCTGATTATATTTTTACATTGTAAAATAATGGATACATTTCAAAATTTTAATTTCAATCTCCTTTTCTGCATCTCTTTTAAATAGGAATAATCCTTATAGAATAAAATCCTATTTATTTTGCTTGTTGTTTAAAATGTTTCACTTTTCTCATTCCTTTAACAAATATTTATGGAGTACCTACTAGTACCTGCATTCTCCTCACTGAAAAAGACAGGTGAAGTCTTTGCTCTCGTGGAGTTTAAATTTTCATTGAACAGAAACAGTAAACAAGAAAAATGTCAGATAGGGTAAGTGCTATGCAGACGAGAAATATAGGTTGCATGATACAAAGTCTGGGTGACTATTTTAGTTTTATGTTCAGGGAAGGCTTCTTTGAGTGGGTACACTTCAGCTGAGATCTTAATTTTAAGGAGCAAGCCATCCAAAAATATGGAGCGAGAACCCTCAAGGCAGCTGTTAGCCCTAAGTCTGGCAAGGCTGACAACAGACAGGCAGCTAGTGAGCAGGAAGAATCACATAGTGCTTGGTTAAGTAGGTGAGGAGTTTAGACATTGATGTAGAAGATTTACCAGGTGAGTGCCAATCCCTCATTTACTAACTCTGGATGCTTTGTGGGAAGAACAAGTGTTAGGAGGCAAGAGAGCAAGAGCTCAGCCAGGAAAGTATCTCAGTGTAAGGTGAAAGCTGATGGTTGGGCCTGGCAGTGGTAGTTGAGACGGGGAGAAGGATATGGCTTGTAGGATGTATCCATGGGACTTGTTGATACGGGGATAAGGGAAATACAGGAAAAAAGCCTAACTCTTAAATTTGGATTTGAACACTGAATGGAAGATGATCCAACCTGGAGGTAGAGAAGGTTTCAGGTGGTGGTATTGGTGGTGATGGTAGTGAAATAAGGACTCCCTTTTGGCCATGTCCAGTTTGAGAAGCATCTAAGACTCTTATCTGGACATCTGTCAAGAAGACCATTAGATACACTCGTCTGAAGATCAAGGGGAGGAGGTTAGGGCTAGATTTGGGAGTCAAATAGATGATATTTACTTCTATAGGGCTGAATGATGTCCCTTGAGAGTAACTGGATTTTAAAAAGAGCAGCAGCTCCAGGATAGAGCCATGGGGGAGCGTTAGTATTAGAACATGGAGCCAAGAAATTAGCAAAAAGCTGGTGACCCCTTTAAGTCATCTTAGCCACAACTCAGCCACTGCTACAAAGACATGTCCCAGAAAACCCTCAGCAGCTTCGTGCAGGTGTGACCAGACAGTACCTGCCTCAGGTAGAAATGTGGTACTTCCACCTTCCTGCCCTGGGCCTTTTCTGATCTGTGCAGGAGGAATCTTCAGGAATCTGCATTTATGCATGAGCACTTATGCATGAGCTAGGACTGGGGGAAGATAACACTTGTGGGGCTACCCCTGAGCTGTGGGGTATGAGATCTGATAGATATATGTTTCTCCTTATAACTCTCAGGGAGATAGCTCTAAGGCACATTTTGTGAGACTCTTTAGGGACTCATGATCAAGCACCTGTTGCACCAGTCACCTGTAACTGTAGCCAACTCTATAACATGCCCTGGTGTTGGCTTTCTCTCCTCTGTGATCTCTCAGTTTAGTTCCTTGGAATCTTTCCCCAAACAAACCATCTGCACTAAGTCTTTTTCTCAGGCTCTACTTTTGAGGGAGCCAAATATTTCAAGGAGAGAGGGCTCAATTGTGTTGAATGCTGCCAAGAGCCTAGGGTCCATGGGATGTGGCTCAGTGGGATTACTGAGAATCCTGACAAAAGCCATTTCAGGGGGGCAGAAGCTCACTCTGAGGAGGTTAAAGAGAATAGAAGATGAAGAAATGAAGATGGCAATGGTAGACTCTCCGATCCAATCCTGTGGAACTTGACCTTTCAGCTACTCTCTCCTTTTGCATCATTAACTTTTTTTTTACTGGGGCTGGGTTTGAACCCACCACCTCCATCATACGGGGACGGCACCCTACTCCTTTGAGCCACAGGAGCCACCCTCCTTTTTGAAATATATCACATTTTCCAGTGACTGGGGAGAACAGAAATGAGCCAATAGCTAAAGTGATATGGAGGGTCAAGGAAAGGTGTTCTAAAGCCAGTAGACAGCTAGGAATGATGAGTATGTCCAGCAGAGAGGAAGAAACTCACGAAAGAGGGAGAGGGGGAAATTGAGAATGAGAGCAGGCAGGACCTTGAGGGGTTTGCCCTTGGTCAGAACAGGGACCCTCCATTCCTAGAAGAAGAGGAGGCAGAGTACAGACAGGTATGGACATGGGCAGCTCTGGTGCTGTAGACTGTGAAGAAAATCATGGAGTTCATGTCTGGTTGCTTGTTTTCTTAGTGAATTATATTATTAGGTCAAAAGCTGAGGGAAAACAGTTGGGGGCATAGCAAATGTGAGAAAACAAGAGGAGTGTAATAATCTTAAAAACTAAAAACTTTCACATATTAAGCAAGTGATAGCTGAGATGTATTGAGGGTTCATTAATTTATTTCAATGCAAAGACTGCTATCTAATTTCCATCCCATTTTGGGATTAGGAAACATTTATATCCAGGTTCTATTTGTTTCTAAAAACTCATTGTACCAACATGAAGGAACTGGAAAGATAGGAAGCTAGCCTCTCAGACCAAAAGCAAGGTGGCAGTGAGGACTAGAGGAAGGATAAATGCTCAAAGGGACGTGCTCCAAGGGGAACATTTAATTTGGGTCACATAATTAGCTGGATGTTGTCAATGCATTATCAAAACACTCCTGCTGCAAATGCACAGACAATTTTTCAGAAATGATATACTGGGGCTCGGCGCCTGTGGCTCAACGGGCTAAGGCGCCAGCCACGTACACCTGAGCTGGCGGGTTCGAATCCAGCCCGGGCCCACCAAACAACGATGGCTGCAACCAAAAAATGGCCGGGCGTTGTGGCGGGTGCCTGTAGTCCCAGCTACTTGGGAGGTGGAGGCAGGAGACTCGCTTGAGCCCAGGAGTTGGAGGTTGCTGTGAGCTGTGATGCCACAGCACTCTATCCGGGGTGACAGCTTGAGGCTCTGTCTCAAAAAAAAAAAAAAAAAGAAATGATATACTGGGAATACATATTTTCCATGCATTAAACAGAATTATATTATTTCCCTATCAGTGGTTCAGAAAAATAAAGGTTGTATGAATTTATTACAGTGTAGAGGCAGGACTTATTAAATAACTGTAGGCTGCCCAAACTATGAACCTAAGTGCAGAACTTTCTAAATACCACACAGAGCAATGACATCATTGTTTCCCTAGTTACCAAAAGTAGAGGCAGGAATGAATAAGCCAGACATAAATGCAATATCTAATGGGGTGGGAGTGTTATTACTTTTTATACCATGAGATTTGTAATTCCTATAATTCAAAATATGGTCACTCAAAACATGTAACTAAAACATGTCATGGTGCCTGTCAAGTCGCTGCTATGGCATTGGCAAAATATGTTCTGTGTTCATTTAACTTTGGTAGGAGCTGAATGTATTAATAGCTGGTTCATTGGCCATACCTAAAAACCTGAATTAGGGTTTTATATGTATTTCAACACAAAAATATATATGTATTTTGTATTTTACAAAGAGCTGGTAGATAAAAGTATCTAGTAAGTATCATAAGATTTTAAAGTATGTATGTGCTTATTTAAATAATACACTTTATTCCTTTTAGTTAAATGGTTCATTCCTTTTAGTTAAATGACAACTACTTGTGAAGACATTCTGAAAAGCTGAAACAATACTGTTCCTATCTTGACATGAAACTCAACTTCACTCTTCCTTTGTGCTTACTGTAATATGTAAACATCAAATAGTACTTTTTCTTTTAAGGTAATTCTCTTTGACAATCATCTTTATTACTTGTTGGAGCAACCCTAATACGTAAACCTGAATGATTATTCTCATTTTAAAGCAGGTAAAACTAAAGATTATAAAGTTTAAATGTTCTATGCAAACTCAGCTTTTACTGTTGCTGTAAACATTTGTTTTGGACTGGATATAAGATTAGCAGCCAGAGAGGATGGACTCTGAACAGTCCTTCATCCTCGTGTCTAACATCTGGGGAGTCGTATCTCAGGGCCAGGCTTGATATACATTAACTAGAAGATAAAGTGCACTATGGCTAACAGACACAGTGCCAAAAATTCAGCTTAGGTAACTAGTCATTGTGCCTGGAAAAAAAGATATTTACTACTAGAATTGTAGAACAGCAATTTTTTTTTTTTGCAAGAATCCTCCTTTTTCACAGTTTATCAATGTTCAATCATTTGGACAATAATTTTTCTAGTCTTCCGTTTACCTAATAATAAGTTTTCAATTATTTTAGTGGAGCTTTTCCTTTCATTCAGAACAATATCTTACCTGTCCTGTCAGTTCACGATTCCCAAATAAAAGTTTAATTTCTTTTCAGAATTTTAGGACTGTGCTCTCTAATCATTAATCTTATAAAAATCCATGCAGATTAACAGCACAGACTTTCTTTAGCTTTAAAAAAAATTTAAAGAATGCACAGCATGCCTTTACCATGCAAAAAATGGCAAAGGGTGTAAACCAAATCAACTGGTTGAAATAATGGATCAATTGATAGGATGTTTTAGGCAAAGCATTTTCAGATGTGAATCTCCATTATTTTCTACTGTATGTTTCTTTTTTATTTTTAGTTCTGATAACATCTTTTAAAATAATTTTAATTTTTACTAAATTTATAGATTATTTAAGAGTTTAGCAAGTCAAACAGCTTTAGCAAACTTGTTACAAACATCAACTTCATTTCTCACTGTCAACCCACCACCATAACTGCAGGCAACCGCTTTCAATCCTGGTAGTAGATTCTCTTGTTTACCTTCTTAGTTCTAAATAAGATGATTATTTTGTGACTTGACTTTTTCATTTTAGGCATTATCTGTTGGTTCCCCACTATGGAAGATGAGAATTTAGTTATCTTTTACTTCACATTTCTCTATGTAAATATACACTTTTAATCCCCCAATTGGGCTCTATGAAAATTTCAGTTAGATCTTTGGTCAGCATTCACATTACTTAAATGCTATTCCCACCTGTGCCACATAACATATGATGATTATATTTTCTTTCCTACATAATTTTTTTTTTATTGAGCCTATGGTATGCAGATTTGGATTAATTACAATTTATAATACATATGTGTGTATTTATCATTGGTCTATGGATGGCCTTTATTTAGTTATTTAATTAGCTGTTTTTATTTATTTATTTATTTATTTTTTATTAAATCATAGCTGTGTACATTAGTGCAATCATGGGGTAAAATGTGCTGGCTTCATATATAATCTGAAATATTTTCATACAACTGTTCAACATAACCTTCATGGGATTTTCTTGGTTATTGTATGAAAACATTTGTATTCTGCATTTAGTAAGTTTCACCTGTACCCTTTTAAGATGCACCATAAGTGTGATCCCACCATTTACCCTCTCTCCACCTATCCTGCCCCCTCCCCTCCCCTTCCTTGCCCCTTTCCCCATATTCTTATGCTGTAATTGGGTTATAGCCTTCATGTGAAAGCTATAAATTATAATTTGTTGTTTTTAATAATATAATTAGCTTTCTTGATCTGACACCTAAAATGAAAGAGACTTGAAAATAACCTTCATCTAATCATCTTCTCTACACATACAACCTATCCATCTTGCTGCTTCCCTTTACCTAAACTAATCATAGTCCTAACTTGTTTTTGTCATGTCCTTACTTTCTTATGTAACAGTATCGAATCTATACACATGTTATCCTACATATACAGAGATACACAGAGCAAGTAGATAAAAAGTATATTTTCAGAGTTCACTTTAATGGGAAACTTTGTAATTAGGAGAACTCTTTTGCTGAGACCAAATTGAAAAACTATGTAAAACATTTTTAAAATCTTGAAATTATCAGAGAGATAACAATGCAGTGAATTGCCAGGTTGATGATGTCAGGGAGAAGATAGACACCCAGAGAGGTGAACTAGGAATTTGGGGTGTATTCCCCTTAGTCACCTGCTGATTCTGGAAGAGGTGACTGAAGAGGTAAGAAAGCTTCTGGCAGACTCAGAACAAAACTGTGTTCAGTGCCCACCAGGGAGGAACATAGGCTATCACCAAGCTTTTAGACTGAGATCATTAAAAGATAAATCCAAGGAGTAAAGAGGGAACCGGAAATAGACTAGCTCTCACACAGATTGAAGGTCACCTGAAATTTTCTCAGTCCTCTAAGAGATCAAGGTGATCCAATATTACCAAGAGTGACGGGTTCAAACCTGGCCCCAGCCAAACTGCAACAAAAAAATAGCTGGGCATTGTGGTGGGCGCCTATGGTCCCAGTTACTCAGGAGGCTGAGGCAAGAGAATCGCCTAAGCCCAAGAGCTGGAGGTTGCTGTGGGCTGTAATGCCACAGCACTCTACTGAGGGTGATAAAGTGAGACTCTGTCTCTAAAAAAATAATAATAAAATAAAAAGGTGATCTAGTATCTTTTGTAACAACCTGGACAGAACTGGAGATTCTTCTAAGTGAAATATCACAAGAATGGAAAAATAAACACCTTATGTACTCAACATTAAATTAGAACTAGTCAATCAACATTTATATGCACATATGGTTGTAAAACACAATAGAAATCTAGTAGGTGGGAAGGGTGAGGAGGGATTAGGTAAATTCACACCGAACTGGTACAATACACGCTAATCTGGGTGAAGGACACACTTACAACTTTGACATAAAATATATAAAAGCAAATTATGTAACTAAAATGTGTGTACCCCTGTAGTATTCTGAAATACAACAACAAAGGAAGATAGGTCACATACAGGGACACTAAGCCCATTTAAAAAAATACATGGAAGATAAGGGGAAAAGCATCGTTCATTGGCAGAGTCGGGAGTTAAAAATATGGAAAAAAGTGAAAATTAAAATAGACTTTGTGGTGTTGGATTGGAATTGACAGTATCAGTGTGACTTACTTACCTGTTAAAGAAATGGATATTATAGTTTATAACTGCCCCACAAAGAAAATTGCAAGGTCAGATGACTTTGGAGTAAATTCTTCTCACATTTAATGAAAAAATAAAAACAATTCTATGCAAACTCTTCCCAAAAAATAGAAGAAATATCTCCAAATTCATTTTAGGAGGCTAACATTACCATGATACCAAAAGTCAAGTGAAGATATTATAACAAAACTATAAACAAATATCACTCATGAATGTAGACACAAAAATTCTAAACAAACATTAAATATAACAGTACGTGTATCATAGCCAAGTGAGGTTTATCCTGAAAAATGTAGAGTTGGTTTAACATTAGAAAATCAATCAATAGACTTCACCAGGTTAACATTTCAGAAGAGAAATGTATAAGATCATCTTAATAGATGCAAAAAGACATGTGGCAAAGTCTTGCTGAGATTTTTGCTCCTCCATGCCAAGGGCAACTTCTGTTGAAAATCATCATTTTAGAGGGAAGAACATAGATAATTATCTTCCTTCCTTGAGGATATGAAAAGCTGGGACCCCACAATCATTCTTTGTTACATGCTGTTCAAGTATATATTCTAAGTTTTGATTATCTTACCTAAATTCCTAAGGCTATAATTGAACTTACTGTTCCCTAAAAATTGTTCATTAGAACACTAGCAGTCATGTAAGGACTTTCTTGGAACCTCAAAATGCACATTAACATATTAAAAGTCCTAACTCTAGGGAAGAGATCATATTCAAGATCTTCCACTTCACGTGAATTTTAACCATTGCTGTCTTATTAGGGCAAACTATTCTGTACTTATTGTGACAAGCATATCCTTTTGACTCATCCATCCTTTCTTACTTATATATTATATAATATGTATGGGAATGTGTAAAAATAACAGGGCTAGAGCAGTGTTGGAGGAAAGGTAGATTTCCCGGACTCTTACCAGGATAGTATACAGTAATTTCTAAATACAAATTTTATCATGACACTCCTCTGCTCATGTAACTCCCTACACATGCCAACTCTGTATACCTATGATGGAAATTGGCAACTCACTCCCCCATTCTTTGGTTTTAATGTCTTTTAAATTCTTAAAATAGGCTCAGCACCTGTAGCTCAAGTGGCTAGGGCACCAGCCACATACTGAGCTGGCAGGTTCAAATCCAGCCCAGGCCCACCAAACAACAATGACAACTACAACCCAAAAATAGCCAGGCAGGGGGGAGGAGCAAGATGGCAGCTGAGTAACAGCTTCCTTGCAACTGGGCAAGGTGAGACTGGGGAGAGAAGACTCCAGGCATCTCTAGCTGGTGGGATCTGCCCAGAAACATCTCTTTGGGGATACAGGGCATCAGCAAGAGACTTCTGGACCCCATGAGGAGGACAAAAGCAGTGGAGAACTGGCAAGTGGTTGTGTGTGTTTGTTCCATCTAATCAGGCTGGCAGCTGACTCATCGAAACCCTAGTCCAGAGGCATGGTAGCTTAAAGAGCAAGAAGTGAAAGGAAAATTAGGGCAAGGAAATAGATGTAAAAAAACAGTCATGAGGAAGAGTCAGTAGAAAAATCCTGGCAACATGAAAAACCAGTCCAGAGCAACCACCTCCACAAGGGACCATAAGGTAGCTACTGCAGAGGATTCCACCTATAAAGAAATGTTAGAAATGACAGAAAGGGAATTTAGAATACAGATGATGAAAACAATGAAGGAAATGATAGAAACAATGAAGGAAACTGCTGATAAAGTGGAAAATAACCAAAAGGAACTGCCAGGTTCGAATCCAGCCCAGGCCCACCAAACAAAAATGACAACTATAAAAACAGAATCAAATAAGAGATGAATGATATGAAGAATATAGAAAGGATATAGCAGAGCTGAAGGAACTGAAGCAGTCAATTAGGGAACTTAAAGATGCAATAGGCTCAGCGCCTGTGGCTTAGCGGGCTAAGGCACCAGCCATGTACACCTGAGCTGGCGGGTTCGAATCCAGCCTGGGCCTGCCAAACAACAATGACGGCTGCAACCAAAAAATGGCCGGGCATTGTGGTGGGTGCCTGTGGTCCCAGCTACTTGGGAGGTGGAGGCAAGAGACTCACTTGAGCCCAGGAAGTGGAGGTTGCTGTGAGCTGTGATGCCACAGCACTCTATCCAGGGTGACAACTTGAGGCTCTGTCTCAAAAAAAAAAAAAAAAAAAAAGAAAATGCAATAGAAAGTATCAACAACAGATTAGACCATGCAGAAGAAAGAATCTCAGAGGTAGAGGACAAAGCTCTTCAGATAGTTAAAAGAGGTAGAGAAAGAAGAGAGACAATTCACTGACAGAATTATTGAACTTTATGAAGCGTTCAAACATGCGAGTTATAAGTATCCCAGAAGGGGAAGAAGAATGCCCCAGGGGAATGGAAGCCATACTAGAGAATATTATAAACAGAAAGTTTCTCAAATATCAC
>CAUYON010143808.1:0-13455 GCA_963573935.1 Arctocebus calabarensis
CATGGCTTTTTCTCAGTTATTGTGTTAAGACCTTTAAGTCTTTTTTTTTTTTTTTTTGTAGAGACAGAGTCTCACTTTATCACCCTTGGTAGAGTGCAGTGGCGTCACACAGCTCACAGCAACCTCCAACTCCTGGGCTTAAGCGATTCTCTTGCCTCAGCCTCCCAAATAACTGGGACCACAGGCGCCTGCCACAACGCCCAGTTATTTTTTTGTTTTGCAGTTTGGCCGAGGCGGGTTTGAACCTGCCACTTTCGGTATATGGGGCCTGCGCTGTACTCGCTGAGCTACAGGCGCCACCCTTTTTTTTGAGACTGAAACTCAAGCTGTCACCTTGAGTAGAGTGCTGTGACATCACAGCTCACAGCAACCTCAAACTCTTGGGCTTAAGCGATTCTCTTGCCTCAGTCTCCCAAGTACCTGGGACTACAAGCACTTGCCACAATGGCTGGCAGTTTTTTTGTGTTTTTTTTTTTGTCATTGTTGTTTTTACTGGCCTGGACCAGGTTTGAACCCGTCAGGCTCGGTGTATGTGGCTGATGCCCTACTCACTGACCTACAGGGGCGCTGCCCTAGTCTTATTCATTCCTTCCAAAAAATATTCATTATGGCTGGGCACCTATAGCTCAGCAGCTAGGGTGCCAGCCACATACACCAGAGCTGGAGGGTTCAAATCCAGCCCTGGCCTACCAAACAACAATAACTACAACCAAAAACTAGCTGGATGTTGTTGCCAAACAACAATGACAACTACAACCAAAAAATAGCTGGGTGTTGTGATGGGTGCCTGTAGTCCCAGCTACTTGGGAGGCTGAGGCAAGAGAATCTCTTAAGCCCAAGAGTTGGAGGCTGCTGTGAACTGTGACACCATGGCACTCTACCCAGGGTGACATAATGAGCTCTGTCTCAAAAAAAACCCCCAATTCATTAATCCCCTATTATGGGACACCTAAATGTTGGTAGAATATTGAAAAGAAAAATGGTCGTCATCATTATTATTATAACTAATGACACGTCCTGTGTGCTAAATCAGACAAATAGATGCTGCTTCATTATGGTTATAATAATTTATTCATTCAGTGAGTGAATATTTGCTGAACTTCCCCTACTATGGCTGTATGAATGGTAAAGTAAAGATTTCACCTCTGTCTCCCAGACTAGAGTGCAATGGAGTCATCATACCTCACTGCAGCCTCCAACTCCTGGGCTCAAACAATCCTGCTGCCTCAACCTCCTGAATAGCTGGGACTATATGCCCAGGCCACCATGCCCAACATCACTGCTACACTTGTTCTACCTTGTCAGAGGGTGAGAAACACAATATAAAACCCAAAACGTGGGTGGCACCTGTGGCTCAAGTCGCTAAGGCACCAGGCACATACACCAGAGCTGGTGGGTTCAAATCTGGCCTGGGCCTGCCAAACAATGACAACTACAACCAAAAAATAGCCGGGCGTTGTGGCAGGCGCCTATAGTCCCAGCTACTTGGGAGGTAGAAGCAGGAGAATTGCTGGAGCCCAGGAATTAGAGGTTGCTGTGAGCTGTGATGCCACAGCACTCTTCCCAGGGCGATAGCTTGAGGCTCTGTCTCAAAAAAAAGAAAAATCCAAAACGCCAGCCTGGCCTTGTCTCTATGAAAAATAGAAAAATTAGCTGGGTGTGGTGGTATATGCCTGTAGTCCTCACTACCTGGGAGGCTGAAGCCAAAGGATAACTTGGGCCGAGAGTTTGAGGGTGAAGTGGGCTGTGATGATGCCACTGCACTCCTGCATGGGTGACAGAGCAAGACTCTATTATAAACAAAAAACAAAACCTAAATGAAGATGATCCCTGATGCGGAATTGAGGGGTGGGAAGGGGAGGGACACAATAAGGACAAACTACAAAGCTGGTCCTCCCATTGTTTCCTTGTTGGGTTTTGTTTTGTTTTAGAGACAGAGTCTCACTTTGTCACCCTGGGTAGAGTGCTGTAGCATCACAGCTCACAGCAACGTCCAGCTCTTGGGCTTAGGTGATTCTCTTGCCTCAGCCTCTCGAGTTGCTGGGACTACAGGCATCTGCCACAACGCCCAGCTATTTGTTTTTTGTTTGTTTGTTTGTTTGTTTTTTGCTGTTTTTGGCCAGGGCTGGGTTTGAACCCACCACCTCCAGCATATGGGGCCGGCGCCCTACTCCTTTGAGCCACAGGCACCACCCTCAGCTATTTGTTTTTTTGGGTTTTTTTTTGAGACAGAACCTCAAGCTGTCACCCTGGATAGAGTGCTGTGGCATCATAGTTCATAGCAACCTCCAATTCCTGGGCTCAAGCAAGTCTGTTGCCTCTGTCTCCCAAGTAGCTGGGACTACAGGTGCCCGCCACAATGCCTGGCCATTTTTTTGGTTGCAGCCGTCATTGTTGTTTGGCGGCCTAGCCTGGATTCGAACCAGCCAGCTCAGGTGTACGTGGCTGGCACCTTAGCCTGTTGAGCCACAGGCGTCAAGCCATGTTTTTGTTTTTTTGAGACAAGAGTCTCAAGCTGTCGACACCCTAGGTAGAGTACTGTTGCATCACAGTTCACAGCAACCTCAAACTCTTGGGCTTAAGCAATTCTCTTGCCTCAGCCTCCCAAGTAGCTCAGAGTACAGGTGTCTGCCACAAAGCCCTTTTTTTTTTTTTTTTTTTTTTTTGAGACAGAGCCTCAAGCTGTCACCCTGGGTAGAGTGCCGTGGCATCACAGCTCACAGCAACCTCCAATTCCTAGGCTCAAGCCGAGTCTCTTGCCTCAGCCTCCCAAGTACAGTACTACAGGCACCCGCCCCAATGCCCGGCCATTTTTTGGTTGCAGCTGTCATTGTATTTTGGCGGGCCCGGGCTGGATTCGAACCCGCCAGCTCAGGTGTATGTGGCTGGTGCCTTAGCCCGTTGAGCCACAGGCGCCGAGCCCTTTCCCTGTATTCCTATGCTATAATTGGGTTTTAGCCTTCATATGAAAGCTATAAATTAGCTTCATATTAGGGCTGAGTACATTGGATACTTTTTCTTCCATTCTTGAGATACTTTCATCATGGTTAGGTATGATGTTGATTCTCTTAAATTTACACAACTTTGAAATTTAAGCAAAGCTGTTTTGATGGCTGAGCACGTCATAATTTGTTCATATTCTTCATGTACATCTGAAAAGAAAATATTTTTTTACTTGGGATAATACATAGGGACAGATAAAGTACATTACTATAACCTCCTATATATTTGCTTATTTTTGTATATTTAACTACTAGTTTGTATATTAAAATCTTCAACTGTGGTTTTCTATTTCTTACCCTAGCTCTGTTAGTTGTTGCTTTATGTAATTTTATGTTATATTTTAAGAGGCATATATATTCAGGGTCATTATATTTTTTGATATATTGCTTTATCAATATATAACATCCTTATATTCTTCCTCAAAAAGCTTATGCCTTGAATTACTATTTCTCTGATATTAAAATTCCCTCCTAGATTATTTCTGGCCAATCTTTTCCTATCCTTTCTGTATCCTTTTGTTTCTAATATTACTTGATTTTTATCTTTTAATTCATTAGAGAATCATTATGGTTTGATTAATGAATGAGTTTAAACTATTTACAATTAAGGTAATTCCTCTTACATTAACATTTATTTCTGCCGTTTTAATGTTTTTTATTTTTATAACTTCTTTTTCCCCTTCATTTCTTTTACTCTATTGGATAGATGGAATTTTCTTTTGCTTCTTTGAAAGTTACATATCCTATTTTTATTCTTCGAGGCGTCATCCTTAAGCCCTTAAGGAGTGTATGAAAAAGGTATAAAGAAAATTAAGGGGCAAAATCCCTATCACCTTCTTAAGCTATAAATACGCATTTTTTCCTCCAGAAAATGAATTTCAGAGAAATAGATAAAAACAAACCAGAATGACAGAGAGAAGGATGATATTAAGAGAAGGAAATAAAGAAGAGGGCAAGAGTCAGGAAAGACCAAGAAAGGTAAGCTGACACAGAGGAAGAATTAGACTCTGAAGGAATGAGGCCAGGAGCTCTGTGTATCCAGTACGCTTAGATTCAGATGGGGAAACCTCTAGGCTTCATTAGTTTCTGCATGTCATATCCCTAAATCATTTGTTTACCCTTGATAAGAAAAGCATTCCAAATTATCTAACACTTAATCACTAAGCAGTCACTATATTCTAGACCCTCGCTAGACCTGCAGACAAGGCGGGGAACAGTAGACTCTGGCCTTGCCTTGGTAGAGCTCACAGTCATGACAAAGAGTTTATAAAGCAATGATGACACATGGGAAACCCAGCCCAGTCTATGGCAGTCAGGAAAATCCTTCTGTACAAAGTGACATCTCAGCTGAGACTAGAAGTATGCAGCTCCTTCACCAGTGGTGCCAACAGCAGCGGCTGGTCTTAACTGCAGTCCCCCTGCTGGGCGCTGGCCCTCTGCACCCTACAGAGCCATGGGCAGAACACACACAGATGTATCAAGGCTGTGGCACTCACGCTCACCATGAAGCCACCTGTCCACAGCAAGCCCAAGTTCTCTCAGGACACATGCTCAGGATTCACCAGGGGCCACCCTATCCAGCCTGTGTCATTGGGTGTCTGCAAAGTGACACCATTAGAGGGCTATGTGGTTCCTGAGGCCCACCACTTTTCTACTCGGCCTGCCTAGGCATTAACTCAGTGTCTTAATTTCTTTTTGGGCACAATCATACTCACTAATTTAAACAGATTGAGGAAGGAGTCTGTTAGGAAATCTGTGAAGAATAAAAGCAGTTGTTACTGTCACCAAGGAGCTGCAGTAAACCCAAGTGAGGCCCACCCCAACTGCCATCCACACTGGGCTTAATGAAGAGATAGAAAGAAAACAAATAGTAGAGGCTCATGAGCGCCAACTTAGGAGACAACCACTGTGTCCAAACCTTAATTTTCTCACTTGCTGTCTCTGTGACCTTGGGAAAACCACTGAGCTACACTGAACCACAGTTTCTCTGTTCGTAAAGGCATTTAATAGCTTCAGAAGGTGGTGGTGAGGATTGAACAGCATAGCACCATGTCTGGCACATCCTTAGCACAGAACTTGTATTTAATAAGGAGTCCAAAAGGTCATTGCTTAGTACCCATACTAGTTTGATAATAGATTTAGTATTAACATTAGTATACCATTAGTATATTACAGCTTAACCTAGATGCAGTAACAAAGGATGATAATATCACTATTTTCTCTGGTTAGAAGTATATTTTGAATTTCTGTTGCTTATAGTTAATCAAAGCATGGAAAAATACGAGAAGTGCTTTTCAATGTATGTAAAACATCCAGTCTATGGTATTTAATAATCACTTCTTAGAAATGGTTTAAACTATATTCGAAGGTCTTGTTAATAAAGATAACTTTGTAATTAAGTGAGGGAATAATAATAGATTTTTTATAGACTTCTGTGTTGACCTTATTTGCTTCATTTAAGAATCTGAGACATTTGGTCATGTTTTATCAACTTCTTTGCTCATTCATTGTCATTCATCATTTATTCAACAAATATTTGTTTTGGTTCCTGTCACAGAGGCATTTTGACAAAGTAGGCATTCAATTAATATTTGTTGAAGTTTTAAAGTGCTTATATAACCAGAATCAGACCATTCATGCATATATATATTTGGTTATACTTATAAATACAATCAACTTCAAGCTTTACTTTACTTAAACCATAAAAAATTAGCTGATCTATGTCCAGTAAATTTTTACTTCTTGAGGGTTGTTTTGGGAAAGTTCTACTCCATTAAACTTCCTCATATTTCTAAAACAGTGAAAAAAGCCTGAATTCCCTGTATAGTGACAAAGCTATAAATAGAAGAGTTCACTAAATAATCATTTACATTCCTAAAACATGAGCAGCTCTCTTTTCCATTTAATCCTCAATTTTTACATATTTTACATTTCCATTTGCAGTTGAAATGCTCTGCAGTGCTATTAATATTTGCCAAATTACAGTGAATATTTTCACTCTGTGGCTAATCACTTCTGAGTTTACCAAAGTTGGAATGGAATTGACATTTATACAACTTTCCTCCAGATCGGACAATCATAGCATACAGACACTCTTTGGAGGTGTACACCACAGAAGGAGTTGAAACATGACAGCTTGTTGTCCCTGCTAAAATGCTTCCCTGAAAAAAAATCTATATGTTGACAAGTTTCATTACTCTTGATTTTCATTCCTGCCTTTTGAAAATGCTGAAATTTTTAGGCTATGAAAAATGTTAGCATTTGAAAGCAGAGTTATTAGAAGAGGAAGGCAGAGACTCAGACATGTTCCATTCGCAATTCCAGAGCCCAGGGGAGCTCCTCAGGACTGTGCTTGCCATGGGAGCTTTCGCAGGGTCATCATGCTCAGACTTCCCTGGTAGAGATCATCCAGGCGTGATTCACTCTGCCACCCTTATGCCAGTGCAATGGCTTACTTATGCACAATGGGAAGAACTTGTCACATCACTCAAGTTTAAAATATAAAACCATCCAGTAATTTAGGATCACAAGTCTGTGTAAGCAAAAGTCTCCCACAATTGTTAACACTGAGTGGGAAATAAGCCAATTTCAAAGGCTATGTACCATATAGTCCAATGGCATAGCATTTCCAAAGTTACCAAATTACAGTGATGGAGAACAGGTCAGTGGTTGCTAGAGATTAGAGTTGCGGAAAGGATGCGATGATTAGGGGCTAATGTGAAAGTGTTTCTTTGTGGTGATGGAGTAGTTCTGAATTGAGATTGTGGTGATGGAAACTTGCACCTACACATGAAAAAATTTCATAGAACTACACACACACACCTCAAACACAAGAGTGTATGTAAATCTGATAAAATCCACATAAGGTCTACAACTGAGTTAAAAGTATTGTACTAACATCAGTTTCCTGGATTATAAAATACATTGTCTTTTCATAAGACATTACCATTAGGGAAAACTTCATGAGGGGAGCTAACTATATGTCCTATTTTGTAACCTTTTGTGAGTCTTAAACTATTTAAATTTTTTTTAAAGATATCAACCCGCCATTCTTCATGGGACTATGTTTTCAAATTTTCATTTGAGAATAGACATACTAACGTATGCCTGATCTATATGTATTACTGACAGCACGAGGGAAGTGGTATTTAACTGCCCTACACCTGTTTTTATTGTCACACCTTTCTGCAGTAGTTGAATGATATGGGTAGGAGTGAGATTCAAAAGGGGATTTTCCCATAGGATAGAGAAGTTTTAGTGAGGAGATATTTAAAGCTGGAAGTGCTCTACCACCTGCTGAGGCTGGGGCCAGGCCCTGAAGCAGTAGGGCAGCCAGGGCAAGTATAAACAAGGGGAACCTCAGACCAGGGCTTTCCACACCTGCAGCAAACCCTGGGGGCTATCCAGGAGGCAAAGGGGCTGGAAGCTTCTGAAGGGAAGCTTCTAGTGCTGTGGAGCAAAGCTGGGATGCTGGAATGCTGGAATGCTGGGATGCTAGGCCTGGACAGAAGATGTGGCAAGCCACATGGGTATAAGCAGGGATGCATTGGGCGGCGCCTGTGGCTCAAGGAGTAGGACGCCAGCCCCATATACCGGGTGTGGAGGGTTCGAGCCTGGCCCCAGCCAAAAACCATAAGCAGGGACACAGCTCAAGTGCTCTGAGCAAATACTCACAGGGCTGTTGAGTGGGACTCATACCATATCAATCATACCATACCATATCAATCAGAGGGCAGGTCTCATATCTGTAAGTAGAGACTAGATGAAAGCAGCTTTCAACTCATTGTACAGAAACACTCAGCAGGCCTTCTTTGGCAGGTAATAAGTTCCCAGACACTGGAAAGACTTGAACTTAGATTAAATGACCACCTGTTGAGATGCTATTACCCAGTCAAAGGTCCCCATCCTGTTCTAAGAGGACAACACCAGGAGTGAGGACAGAATGGGTGGAGGACCCTGACTTGAAGATAAGGTCCAGCGTTGCTTCCTGATTCTTTTTTTAAAATTCCAGCAGTCTTCTTTGGCACAACTGTAAAGGGAATAGAGTCCTTGACTGTTTTTTCAGCTTGACTATTATTAGTATATACAAAAGCTACTGATTTGTGAGTATTGATTTTGTGCCCTGAGACGCTACTGCATTCCTTGATCACTTCTAAGAGTTTTGTGGTTGAGTCCCTGGGGTTTTCTAGGTATAAAATCATATCATCTGCAAAGAGTGAAAGTTTGATCTCCTTTGACCCTATATAGATACCCTTGATCGCCTTCTCTTGCCTGATCGTGATGGCTAAAACTTCCATTACAATGTTAAAAAGCAGTGGAGACAATGGGCAACCTTGCCTGGTTTCTGATCTGAGTGAAAATGATTTCAATTTTACTCCATTCAATATGATATTGGCTGTGGGTTTGCTGTAGATGGCCTCTATCAGTTTAAGAAAAGTCCTTTCTATACCTATCTTCCTAAGTTTTCTGATTATGAAAGGATGCTGGATATTGTCAAAAGCTTTTTCTGCATCTATTGAAAGAATCAGATGGTCTTTGCTTTTTAGTTTGGAGCTGGAACATATCCTTCTTAGTAAAGTATCTCAAGAATGGAAGAAAAAATATTCCATGTACTCAGTACTATTATGAAACCAATTTACAATCACTCACACTTTCATGTGAAGAATAGACCACAACTATGGCCCCAGAAGGAGGGAGGAGAGAAGGGTTGGGAAGGGAGGGGGGAGGTCAGATCAAGGGAGGGCGAATGGTAGGATCACACCGATGGTGCATAATGCAAGGGTACATGTCAGATCCAGTAGTATAGAGTATAAATGTTTTAACACAATAACTAAGTAAATGAGATGAGGTATATATTAACCAGTGTGATATAAGCATTCCTAAATCTATATGAAATCAGCAGATTGTACCCCTTAAATGCATTAATGTATACCTGACCTATGTGTTTATGATTTAATAAAATAAAATAAAATTCCAGCAGTATTTCCTAAGCTCATTAACTCTTCATTAGTTTATGATCTCCCAAAAAGAATCTCCCCTCCCCAGCAGATCCAGGCCTGTGCTGTTCCTTCCTGCCCCGCAGAGGCTGGCAGCTCTGTAAACACCTGATGCCAGGTGAATTATGGCTCTGGCAAGCCCCAGGCAAGAAGCCTCCCCTCCAAGTCCTCTCACCCTGCAAGTCCATAGATTTTATGACTCCAGAGTGCTTCCTGGCACAGACTCCTTCCAATGGTGATTCATTTCTCCTTTGCAGCTTTGTCAGTGTTTGGGTTTTCTACTTAGTTCTCAATGAACTAGCTATCATAGTTATAGCTCCCTAGAAAATGCCATACGGTAACTCTGTCAGGGGTTTTATTTGCTTAGACGGATCGTTTTATTTCAGCAAGGTGTTTTACTAGCTTAGAGAGTCATGAATCACTTCAAAGGTAGATGAAAGATGACACAATACACACAATTTTATATGGAAGGTTGTTCTTTCTATTGAAGCTCATGTCTCCTTGATTAGGATGTAAAATCAATTTAATTTCAGGCCAATTACGAAAAATGGATCACATCAACATATCCATGCACCTACCCAACCAGAGTTAAGAAGGTGGTTGGAATCATGGAATCTTCCATAATCAGTGCAAGGGCTGTGATGGCCCCAAACAAAGCAGTATAAGGCTCCTCCCCTGCAGGATGCCCTAACCACACCAGTGACTAAGATCCCAAGAAATCTAAGAGTGGGATTGCAAACATTCTTCTTTGGAAAGAAGTATGGAGAATCCTCCAAGAACTAAAAGTACACCTTCCATTTGATCCCATAATCCCATTACTAGGTATTTACCCAGAAGAAAAAAATTATTTTACCATAAGGACCAATTCTATATGGACTAGAATGTTTATTGTGGCTTAATTCACCATTGCTAAGGTGTGGAATCAAACCAAGTGTGCATTAACACATGAGTGGATTAATATACTATGGTATATGTATACTGTGGAATACTACTCAGCCCTAAAAAGATGGAGACGTTATATCTTTTGTATTAACCTGGATGGAGTGGGAGAATATTCTATTTAGTAAAGTATCATAAGAATGGATAAGAAGTATCCAATGTACTCAATACTAATACGAAACGAGTAAATGAACAAATACATACCCACACAAGAGAAAAGCACAAACTCAAGGAGGGAGAAGGTAGGAGGGATATGGGGAGAGGGAGCAGGATTGGTGTGCTCTCACCCCTCAGGCACAATGTAAGGGTATATGGCACTCCTCCTAGGTGAGGGCACAACTACAGTTTCGATTCTACCGAACAAATACAAACAATATCACCTACTCGTCGGTACCCTCATATTAATCTGAAATTTTAAAAAATGAGAGTGCTTTTGCAGAAGGAATTGTATTAGTTAAGATAGACTTCGCTGCAGTAATACCTAAATTCTTAAACCTGAGTGGCTTAACCCAGCAAAAGCTTATTGCTTAGTCTCATCAGGATTCAATGAGGTTTGGTTAGGCCACAGTCCATGGGGACCCAGGAATCAACCTTGTTACAGAAGGAAGAAGAGAGGGAAGAAAGAACTCCATCTACTTTTAAATCCTGCGCCTGGAGGTAACACCCACTGCTAATTCTGATAGCCCACTGACCAGAACCTGGCTGCAAAGACGTCAGAGAAACAAGGAACAGCCAGGTGTTCAGTAAGCGCAGATGACTCTGCCACGGTGCTCACCTCATGGATAGCTTTCTCAGTGCCCAGATTGAGCCTTGGTTGTCATCCTGTTGAGCCGGTGACCACTGGCATGCAGGTGTGTCCTGGTGTACAAAATGCACTTATAAGGCCACCTTCACTTCTCTGTCTGGAGAACTGGGCTCCACAACCCAGAAAGCCTCTTCTGGAAGCAAAGACCAGGAGTAGAGGTGTCAGACCTGGAAATGCCTGAACAGAGGGAATGTGGGTCTCTCCCCCCTTGTCTGCATTCCAGATCTGAAAGCATCCATCCATCAGGGAAATGCAGAGCAGAAAACCCAGCCATGCCTCTGCACAGCCCTTTGCTCAGAGCAGCACTTTTCAACCTTTTTTTATCCCACAGCACACTTGAACCTGTAGTCAAACTTCCATGGCATTAAATTACGTTGATCAAAAAAAGGAGTAAAAAAAATAATGTACTTACTGCACTTTGAACTACTTTTAAAAATAATTTAATTAATGATCTTTAAAAATTTTCTCCATATACTGGTTGAAATCACTGACTTAAAGCCTTGTCCTGGGAGCACCTGTGTTTGAAGCCAGTGAGCTGGGCTGTTGCAGGACCCAGAGCATCACACACGTGGGCCACCAGGGACTGTGGCAGCTCAGGCACAGTGTTACCTCTGGGCCTTGACCTCTCTGACTTAATAGTGGCTGAAGTCCCCTTTAGGAAAGTCAAGTTTGGGAGGGTCCCACATATCTTATCATTTACCAATTAAAAAAAAAGATAAAAGGAATAGCTGCTAAGACTCAGCAGAATCTCATCTGCACATGAACCTGCCAAACTGCTCAGATGTTATATTGTACCATTATGGAATTCATGTTATAGTATCTCCAACATAAAGAATCATTTCAGTGAGCAAAGCACTTTTTTTCTTCCCCAAATCCTGTTTTAATTAGAAAATTGATGAGAAATATAGAACTACCGCCCCATAGCTACTTTTAAAAAATCTATTTGGAAGCCTTGAAAATATTGGTGAATTATAAAAGAAATTGAACTCTGATACTTTTCTCCCATTTTATTGTTCCTTATTCCCTGAAAAGCCTCCAACATTGAATTTCTGTAGTTTTGAATAAGGATGTATTTCCCCCTTAGAAACTGTAGGTATTCTAATTATATGTAAATCAGTTCACAGAAATAAATATCCATGGTTAAAGGGTATTTAAAATGTTAAAAGCTTTTTCTCAACTATTCTCTGTTTAAAAAAGAAAGAAATGTCTATTTCCAGAATCTTGGTAGCTTTAACACTCCATGTTTCTCTTTCATGAATACATACAATAATCTTTTTATGCAATGCTGTTTCCTGGGTTGTTCTGCTTTCTGTAAAAGCAATTCTATGTGAATCTCCCTTTCTTAACAGTGAAAACTTTTTTCTCTTATTCAGAATCAAAATATTCAATTGGGCAAGACTGACTAGAAATTAAGAAAGTTGTTCCTGTATTGAAAAGAGTTTCTTGGCAGGTATGGTGGCTCAGACCTGTCATCCCAACACTTTGGGAGGCTGAGGTGGGAAGATCACTTGAGCCTCATCCAGAAGTCTGAGCTGTGATGCTGCTGCCACTGCACTGTAGCCTGAGCGACAGAGTGAGACGCTGTGTCAAAAGCAAACAAAAAAATTGCTACTAAAATGTTGCCCTAAATGCCATAAAAGCTATGTCAACCAGTTCGATGAAAATATTTCAAATTGTATATAAAACCAGCACATGATCAAAACCCTTCCCTCTAATTCACCTTCCCTGACCCCAACTCGGGAAGTCCCCTTTCCTGTTATCTTGTCTTCTTCTACAGCTGTTAAAGTTATAGGAGTCGATTCCTGCATACATCATGCACAAGTGAAATCCTGGAACCCTCCATCTTCAACGGAGGCAGACAGTGAAGACAGCCAACCCACACTTGTGAGCCAAAAGAAAGTTTGAAGTTATTATTTAGGAAACAGCAAGAAAAATCCTAATATGGTTTTCTTTTAGCATCACTAAATAAGTGCTTCTGACCTGACGCTGTTCTACCTTTGCCTATTACTGATTACACTAATCAGATTTATGTTTTCCAGAAATGTCAAGCCACACGCAATAAAGATGGTTCCAGTCCATGAACCCCTGTATCACTCTCCCTCCGGAGAAACCCTAACTGCCCCCTTCTAACATCGCCCGATTCAGCAGGAAGCAGTTAGATCGAGTCTTCGCCCTTTTTCCCTAACAGCAGTTGGAGTTTCTACTCAGAGAGGGAGAATTGATGCAGGACATTTGGCGCCCTAGCCAGCTCAGCGGGGCTGGCGGACCTTCCGCCTCCTCCTTGGCAGTGTCGGTGCTGCGGCAGTCAGCTGAAGAGCCAGCGGGCTGGATGACAGGCAAGGGGGGGGGACCTCCAACCCCCACTGGAGACTCCAATAGCCAAAAAGGCCGGACAACTGCTGAGGAGACACCTGTGCCTTGGTGTTTCCTTCACTTTAAACTTAGGACTAAATGTGGAACCCCCATTTCCTATGCCTAGGTCAATTTCATGTGAATTTCCTAGGCCTCAATTCCATGAATGGACTGTGTCCATTCGTTGATATATTCATTCACTTTGCCCCAGCAGAAGGGACTGTGTTCATTCATTGATACATTCATTCACTCTGCCCCAGGGGAAGGGACTCTGTTCATTCGTTTCCTGGCCAAGGAACCCATACACCTATATATACCCCGAGACTAAAAGCCTTAAGGTGGAGACGGGGAAAGACCGGGA
>CAUYON010143810.1:0-34834 GCA_963573935.1 Arctocebus calabarensis
CAGAGTTCATCAGAACTGTTGTATTGCCATTTCTCTCCCCAGAAAAGTCTTTCCTAACTATTCTCACTAAATCTCTCTCAGAGTATAGCCTTGGCTTAAGAATCACTTCCTTAGGAACATCATTCCAATCCAGCTTCCCAGGTTAGGAGCCCTTGTTAAACACATTTGTAAGCACTTTCTACAGCTGCGGTAACTACGAACTTGTTTGCGTGCTTTCTTCTTTAATGTCTATCTCGCCCAGCACCCTCGAAGGGAAATGTGGGTGGGGTGGGGAAAGGAAGAGCAGAGAGAGGGAAGGAGTGAGGGGGGTGGGGTCTTGGGGTCTTGGTGTGTGCCACAACTTTGGGGGGCAAAACACAATTGTAAGAGGGACTTTCCCCAACAAATGCAACCAGTGTTACATGGTTTCTTGTACCCTCAATGAATCCCCAACAATAAAAAAAAAAAAAAGTAAAAAAAAAAAAAAAAGAGGACTCAAATATATAACTAAAATAAAGATAAATATTTTCTATCTAAAAACTAGTCAAAGATTTAATAAATAAAGGTATTTCTTCCCAAACAAGTAATTAAGACTATGGGCATATACAAAGGTTACTGATTTGTGGACAATGATTTTATATCCTGACAATATAATCTTATTGTCAGCAAAGAGGGAGAGTTTGACCTCCTCTACTTCCATTTGGATGCCCTTTATTTCCTTCTCTTGCCTGATTCTATTGGCTAGAACTTCCAGCACGATTTTGGATAGTAGTGGTGATAGAGGACAACCTTGTCTGGTTCCATTTCTAAGTGCAAAAGCTTTCAGTTTTACTCCATTCAGTAAAATATCAGCTTGGGGGTTTATAGTAGATGGCTTTGATCAGATTAAAAAATGTGCCACCTATGCCAATACCCTTAAGTGTTCTAATTAGAAAAGGATGCTTCTAATTTTATTAAATTCTTTTTCTGCATCTATTGAGAGGATTACATGATCTTTGTTTTTGCTTCCGTTGATATGGTGAGTTACTTTTATGGACTTGCATATGTCAAACCAGCCTTGCATCTCTGGGATAAAACATACTTGACTGTGATGAATGATTCTTTTAATGTGTAGCTATAATCTATTGGCTAGGATTTTATTGAAAATTTTTGCTCTATGTTTATTAGTGAAATTGGTCTGAAATTCTCCTTATTTGTTGGGTCTTTTCCTGGTTTTGGCAAGAGAGTGATGTTTGCTTCATAGAACATGTTAGGAAAGATTTCTTCTCAATTTTTTGGAATAATTTTTGCAGCTTAGGTGTAAGCCCTTCTTTGAAGGTTTGATGGAATTTGGGTGTGAAGCCATCTGCATCAGGGTATTGTTTTGTTGGGAGTTTTTTTTATTGTTTCTTTGATCTCAGTTCTTTAAATTGGTCTGTTCAAGAGATCTATTTCTGCCTGATTAAGTCTAGAGACAAGGTGTGAGTCCATGTATTGATCCATTCCCTCCACATTGTCAGATTTCTGGGCATAGGGTTTCTTGTAGTACTCAAGAGATAATCTCTTGTGTCTCTGTGGCATCTGTTATTATTTCCCCTTTCTCATTTCTGATTGAGGTTATTGGAGATTTTACTTTTCTGTTTCTAGTTAATCTGGTCAAAAGTTTACCAATTTTATTTATTTTTCCTAAAAACCAACTTTTTGTTTCATTAATTTTTCTGAATGATTCTTTTGTTTTCAATTTAATTAATCTGTTTTAATTTTGGTTATTTCTTTCCTTCTGCTCGGTTTGGAATTAGATTTTTTTTCTCCAATTCCATAAGATGGTTCATGAGTTTGTTGATGTGCTCTCTTTCTGTTTTTCAAATGTAGGCATCTCATGAGATAAATTTCCCTCTTAAGATGGCTTTTGCTATATCCCATAGGTTCGGGTAACTTGTGTCTTCATTGTTGTTATGTTTGAGGAATTTAACTATTTCCACTTTTATCTCTTCCTGAATGCAACCATCATTCAGCATAAGATTGTTTAATTACCAAGTCTTTCTGTGCAAATGAAAATTTTTGTTGGCGTTCCACCTTTATTGCCTTGTGGTCTTAGAAGATACAACGTATAATTTTTATTCTTTTAATTTTGCTGAGATTTGATTTGTATCCTAGGATGTGGTCAATTTTGGAGTACACACCATGCAATGATAAGAAAAATGTTGTATTTTCCTTAGCTTTAGGGTGGTGTGTTCTATATATGTCTATTAATCCCATTTTTTCTCAGGTCACATTTAAGTCCTTTGTATCTTCGTTTAGTTTCTATTTAGAGGATATATCCTGTTCTGTCAGATGGATGTTAAAGTCTCCAGGTATTATGGTGTTCTGGGATATCATATTGCTCAGACCCATCAAGGTCTGTTTCATAAATCTGGGAGCATTTATGTTGAGTGCATAAATATTTAAAATTGAAATGTCTTCTTGTTGTATTGTTCCTTTGACCAGTATAAAATGTTCATCTTTGTCTTTCTTAACCTGAGTTGCTCTAAGTATGCTTGTATCTGTAAATACAATTGCAACCCCTCCTTTCTTCTGATTTCCATTTGCTTGCAAAGCTGTTCTAGATCCCTTAACCCTGAGTCTAGATTTGTCCTTCAGAACTAGGTATGCCTCCTGTAGACAGCATATGGGTGGCTTGTGCTTTTTTATCAAATTAGCCAGCCTGTGCCTCTTCAATGCTGAATTCAGTCCATTGACATTTATTGACAGAATAGATAAGTGTGGTGGTATTCTATTCATCTTATTTTGTGAAAGTCTGTTGTGTAATTTTATCCTCTGCACCATTGTGGAAGCTAAATTTTGACCTTTAGCTTCTGAGTGTTTACTTTGCGGATGGTCCATCTTATGATCAGTCTTGAGAATAGGTCTCAGTATTTCCTGTACAGCTGGTCTTGCTGCAAATTTACGCAGTGCTTGTATATCCACAAAAGATGCTTGTATAACCAAGCATCAATTCTGAAGCTTGGTTTAGCAGGATATAAAATTCTGGACTGATAATTTTGTTTTAGAATGTAGAAGGTGGATGACCATGCTATTCTAGAAGCTCTTACAGAAGGTTTCAGTTGAAAAGTCTGCTGTCATGCTAATGGTTCAGCAGGTCAGTTGAAGCCTTGTTGCTTGCAGAATTTTTTCCTTCATCTTCACTTGGGACAGGTTCATTACAATATGTCTTGGAGAGGCTCTGTTTGAGTTGAGATGACCCAGGGGTCAATATCTATTTGAAAGGAGTGTGTCAGGGTCTTTAGTAAAACTTGGAAACTTTTCACTTACAATAGTCTCCAATAGGGCTTCCATTCCTTTGGGACAAACTTCTTATCCTTCAGAAATCCCTACTATTCCTATCTTTGAATGCTTCATGGAGTCTCATAGTTCTCTAAAAGCACCTGCTTTGCTTTCTCTCTTCTTTTCTGCCTCTTTAACTATTTAGATTAACTTTTAAACTTTATCCTCTAGCTCTGAAGTTTCTTCTTCTCCATGGTCTAACCTATTTTTGATACTTTCCACTGCATCTTTACATTCCCTGATTGGCTCCTTCATTTCCTTAAGCTCTGCCATATCCTTTCTATATTCTACATATCTTTCATCTAACTTTTGGTTCTGTCTTTCCCTTTTCTCATCCATTCCTTTTATTGTCTTTATCATTCACATTTTAAATTCCCTTTCTGTCAACTCCATTAATTCTTTATACCTGAAGTCTTTCTGCAGTCTGTGCCTCATGGTCCTTTGGGGGAGTTGCTCTGCTTTGGTTTTTCATATTGCCCAAATTTTTCTGTTGGTTCCTCCTCACATGTTCTTTCTTCTTGTTCACCTCCTTATTCTCCTTTTTCCTTCTTACTGTCTCCTTTGCTTCAAACAGAAGTCCTTGCTCTTGATGATAGTATGTTGCAATATGTTGCCAGACACCACGTGGCACTATGTTTTTTTTAGGAAACAGCACAGCCAGCAACCTCTATGGTCCTTATCCCAAACTTAGTTGCCTTTGATGATCACCTGATTATTCCCTCAGCATTCAGACCCTGCCAGGTTGGGATTTTAAAGCTCACAAGAATCTTTCAGGAGCAGGTTTCTATGTGTCCCCTGAGTCAACTTCCCATGGGATGCCGGGGTCCCTCAGACTATTCCAAGAGCAGAATTCTAATCCCAGGAGGCAGAATTGAGACAGCTATGCTTTAGGCCCCTGATAAGACTTTCTTATGACCTTCCAATGACAGCCCCCCAGCCTCCAAGACCTTCTCACTATGGCTACCTTACCAGTCACCAAAACTATGTCAAATCCACACCAACCAGCATTCAAATCTGGTTGCTGTATACTGTTCAAGTCTTCCCAATCTTCCAAGCTTTCCATTCAACACATAGCTTCTCCCAACACCTGAAAACATCCTCCAATCCCAGACCTTTGTGAGGGCCAGCTGATCCTAGCTGGTCATCATCACTTGCCTTATTTATCATATTTCCACCACTCTGGATCATATGCTGTATCCAGCTCTCCACTTCCTCACTATACTCCCTGAGTTATGACTCTGAGTAGGGTTTTCAAGCCAGGAATGGTTGGATTCTCTATTTTTCCCCACTCATTCTATGAGGGCTCAGATGAATGATGCTTCTGGTCACCACCTTGCTCTGCCCCCTCCAATCAAGAAGTACTATTAGCTACAATACATAAAAATTATGTTCAGATATTAAAAGATAGAAAATCAAAACCAGGGGATGAATTATACATGGAAAAGAACCTAATGGAACTCCAGAGAAATGAAAAATATTACAGTTTTAAAAATCCTTAAACCAAAGATTGGAAAGAGCTAAAGAATGAGATAGAAAACTGAAATTACTCAGGATGCAACATACAAACAGGAAATATCAAAGAATACAGGACACATGCTTGATAAGAGGGGACAACATACATATAGTATCCATGAGGAAAGGAAAAAAACTGTGTGAGCGAAGTAAGTGAGGCAGAGAATCAATATTCAGATAGTAATTCAGAATTTTCTAGAATAAAAAGAATTAAACTTCATAAAGGACAATAAATCCAAAGCAAGGGGGGGAAATCTGTAACTAGACACAGAGACTAAACAATATCTTTGAAGAAGAAATTATCTTTAAAGTATTCAGAGAGAAAAGTCATTATTTTCAAAGGAATATAATGATACTTCTGAGTGACTTCTCAAAAGCAGTATAAAAGTAAGGAGATAGTGACAGTGGAAAAAACAAGAAAATAAAACTGTAGACTTAGAATTTTATATCCAAAAAAATCACGATCAATAGGTAAGGGAAAAATAACCCTACAAGAATTTTGCTATTAGCCATATGGAAATCATCTTGCCTCCTTATAGACTCTCAGAAAAATGAGAATCAGTTAAGGGGTCTGTAGAAAATTGTGTAAGAGAACAAAAGAGAATAAATCAAAAGGAGGCCTGAAAAACAGCCTGTGAAGTGACTGTAAGTAAAGTCAATGGAATTTTTGTGTCAAAGAGTAGAATTTGATTCAAGATCACTCTTACAATTTACTGATGCTAAGTTTAAGAGATGTCATATTTCCCAACAACTTAAGTTCAACTACAGTATGAGCCCCAATTCCATTTATTTTTATGATTACAAATCAGAATGGTATGAGAAAGCAGGAAGTAATGCCTGGATTTAATTGAGGCTACTAGGGCACTATCCTAATTGTTGTTTAAGAAAACTTAGAACTAGCCAGGAGCAGTGGCTCACGCCTGTAATCCTAGCACTCTGGAAGGCCAAGGCAATTGGATTGCGTGAGCATAGGAGTTTGAGACCAGCCTGAGCAAAAGCGAGAACTTGTCTCTACTAAAACTGAAAAACTGAGGTAAGAGGTTCACTTGAGGCCAAGAGTTGGAGGTTGCTAAGAGCTGTGACACCACAGTACTTTACCCAGGGAAACAGCTTGAGACTCGGTCTCAAAAACAAAGAAAAAAAAAAGAAAACTTAGAATAAGCAAAAAGGTTTCTGGGTGTCTGCAACAGGTATCTTCTTAGAACAGACTCTCTCAGATTAGCTGAATCCAGCCTTTGAGGTTTTTTACAACTTTCAAAGATAATGGATAGCAATGCAAAAATTTCTTACCTACAAATGTGCAAATGAATTCTGCCTAATAAGGTTCAAGTAACTCCCCATAGAAAAGCCAGTTTGGTTTTTTAATTCAACTTACCTTTTCAATCAATATAAATGTGTGTTTCTCTAGAGTCAATTTTGAGCAACTGTAACATGTCGATGCCCACTGTGGGCACCCTGTCACTAATTGAAGGTACAAGCCTGCAAGAGATGGGCTTCCTGTCTGTTTTCCAAGATCCCCAAGAAATCTCTCTCTTGACCTTTTGTTGAAGCCCACAGCAGGAGTGGGGGCCCATGTGCTAGGATCACATGTTTAATGGTTGCTAACTGCTCTTCCTTCCCAGGCTCAGCTCCCATCCTATTGCCCTACAAATGTTACAAAGTATAACACTTGCTTCTTAACAAGCTACCAATCTTATCTCATTAATGCATGCAGCTGCTTGAGGGCTTGTCTCTGGGCTGCAAAATCTCTCCATGCTGGCTAAGAGATTGTCTCGCTCCCAGCACCTTCTTCAAGAGACGGTGGCCGTTTCTATAAGCCTGATGCTTGGTCTCCTACAGTAACATCTGTGTGGTTTCCTCACTAATAAAGAAAAATTCTTAATGTGGATATCAGTATGAAACTCATAATTTTAACCTTCAAAAAAAATCCTTTAACACCAACAAAACCAAGGCAATTTGTAAAAAAAAAAAAAAGGCAAGCCATATTCTGAAGTTTACTTCCAAATAATTTGTTGTAAAGTCTTAGTCTGAACCAGCTCCTTAATCTAATCAGAAAGTTTCCCACAGATTTCATTAAAATTTAAATTTGTTAGAAGGGTACAGGCGAACCTTACTAAATGTGGAATACAAATGTCTTCATATAATAACTGAGAAAATGCCAGTACGGCTATGTTAATCAGTTTGATGAAAATAGTTCGGATTGTACATGAAACCAGCACATTGTATCCCTTTGATGGCACTACTGTACACAGCTATGATTTAATAATAAAGACAATTAAAAAAATTAAATTTTTTAAGATGCATAATATGATTAAATCTTTCAACTTATATTACGTTTGATTAGCAAACTTAATTAAAATTTAATTAGTATAATAGGAATTTTCACAAAGCTATAAAAAATAATGGCTATGTATCTTAATAGGCTTTATTAAGTCATATGCAAAAAATGTCATCCTTAGCATATGCATTGGAGTGAGTAAAAAGGCTTCTTTTGCCTTTTTTGGACCTATTACCAAAAGAATCACTTTAGGGACAAGCACTCAAAGATGCTTTCCAGTGTAATTTTTGACAACATAAAATTCCAAAGATGTGATTATTATAGTGAGCTTGAGTGACAATTTTTCAACAGGTAAGATAGGTAAAATTTTGTGTGTAATGTAGTATGTACTGGAATATATACAGTCATCCCTAGGAACTTTTTCAAATGTGCAAAATTTGAGAATTTCTTAAAAGTTGTAAATCCTTTGTTCTTTATTCCTTCTGACCACTCTTGCAACTTGTCACATTGCTTCTACCACAATTTAGCCACCTAGAGAAGAGAAAGGAGTCACTGGGAAAGACTAGAGCCATGAGAACGTTTTGAGGTCACTAATGGTTCCTGGTCCACAATTTTCACTACTTTAAATACCATTTAGAAGATATATGAGTTCTGATAATTAAGTTCACAAATGTGCCCTGTGCAATTATGTTGGCAGCACTGTACAAATAACTCTGTAAGGTTTCATAACCTTGGTATGTCAGTGTCTCACAGCTGTGTTCATGTTGACATGTGGTGGTATCTTGCTGAGTGGTGTTCCTCATTTGTTGTGTTTTTTTTGTGTGCCACAATAAGAATGTCAGAGCTTGAATTAGAGCAAGGAACAAACGTTTGTACATTTCTTGTTAAACTTGACAAGAGTGGAAATGAAATCAGCGATATGTTAGTCCAAGTTTATGGGGATAATGAAGAAAATGGCATTGTACAAATGAATTAAACATTTTTCTGAGGAAAGAGAATGTGCTATTGATGAAGAGAGGTCAGAGTGGCCAGTAATAAGTAGAACTGATAAAAATACTGTAAAAATGCTTCCAATTGTGTCTCAAAATCACGAGCTAACTGTGAGAAGTGTAACAGATGAAGTATACACATCAATTAAGAAAATAGGAAAATCTTAACTGAAAATCTTGGCCAACAACTCACGGCTCTTGCATCAACAATGCACCAGCACACATAGCGCAGTGTGTGAAGCAATTTTTAGCCAGTAAATAAATAATTGTATTGTTATACCGTCCCTACTCACCTGATCTGGCCCCAAAAGATGTTTTCTTTGCTCAAAGATAAAGGAAATATTGAATGGAAGGCATTTTAATAACATTCAGGACATCGAGGGTAATATGGAAACAGCTTTGATGGCCATTCCCAGAAAAGAGTTCCAAAATTACTTTGAAGGGTATACTAAGAAGCTTCCCAAGGGAAGCAAGTACTTTCAAGGTGACCATAGTGATACTCAGTAAGGTATGTAGCACTTTTTCTAGGATGAGTTTGTGAACTTCATTGCCAAACCTTGTATTCAGAAATAAATCAGAATGTTTTAAACAAAAAACTGTGCAAGAATGCTATAGATAAAGTAAAATTAAATCGAGCTGCAGGAGGAAGAGAAGAAATCAGGGAAAATTTCTTCCTGACTATGATGATACAAATATATAAGCATAATTAAATAAGTCAAACTCTTTTTTGAATAGGACTTTCACTTTTGTTCTTAAACTTCCTATGCACCCCGATGAGTAGGTAGGCTTTATTTATCCTGTTGGTCTATAAAGGATTCTGGAGGAAACTATCACTTAGATCTTATAATTTGTCTTAATACCATTTGTAAGCATTCAGCATTCTAATTTCCAGCCCCAAGAACAATCTTGAAAGTATTAGCATGTATATTTTCACAAGTAAGGAAAATGGGCTCTAAGAGGTTGAATGGTTAAAAACTCTACATCACTGGTAATTACAAAACTTGAGACTGGGTCGATGCCTGTGGCTCAAAGAAGTAGGGCACCAGCCCCATATGCCAGAGGTGGCGGGTTCAAACCCAGCCCAGGCCAAAAACTGCAAAAAAAAAAAAACACTTGAGACTAGAGCCTACTTCTATTATACCATCTCTGTGTAATATTTTTTTTCACTATTTCTACATTTAAACTGCAAACTTAAGTTTAGTATCTGCTACTATATTTGTAGATTTTTTTACCTGGTAATAGAAAGAAAAAACAAACATATTCTAGAGATCAAAATAGAAGTTTTGCTATCCTATAGCTTATTTATGTGAAACAGAAATGTAAACAGAATTCTTTGTCATCTCAAGATGATTCACTTTAAGGGATGTGAAAAATCTGTGAGGCTGTTTGTGGAAGAAAATCAAACACTTGAAAATTTAAAACACAAAATTGAGATTTTTTAATGCAGTATTTCCATTGGTATCTCTATTCTAACACCATTATTATTACTGCATTCTTCTCCATATGGCTCATGTTATATTATAATGATAAATGACTACAGCAAAAGAACTATTCTAGAACAGTCTCACAATCTGTGTGTATAGTCCTATAAAGTTCCTAAAATAAACTACCATAACATCTTTAGGTCATGTATATTTTAACCAATTTGACATTTAAATGTAAGACAATTCTACTGAAATTCAGCAAATGAACCAACCACATTATATTATAGTGTTTGCCCTCTTTATACAGACTCAGAAGTAAATATACTTACCCCATGTTCCTTAGCAGCTATGACAACTTTGAAGAGGACATCTTCCTCAACAAATGGTCTGACAGCATCATGGATAATCACAACTTCTGGTTTAGACAGTTTTGAGTCAGGCTGGTCCTCTGCCAGTGCCTTTAGTCCATTGAAAATTGACCTGTGGCGGGTCACTCCAGCTTCAACCAGTGAGATGCGCTTATGCTGGTACCTCTGAATGATACTGTTCATTGCTTCCATGTTCTCTGACGTTACTGCCACAACAATATCCTTTATCCAACTTACTCTAAAAGGAAAGTATGTGTACATTTCATATAAATCGATTCCTAGACAAGGCTAATAGCAGAAAATTGCATTACTACTAATATATTTTCATAGGGAAATTAAATACTGAAAGTTAATAACAGAAAATTGAATTACTACTATTAGTATATTTCCGTTTCCATAGGAAAATTAAAACATGAAAGTTATTACTATGTCAGTTTTACCCACTTGTATTAGGTTCAGTAAAGATGTTAATGAAAAAGAATGAGTAAGCATTTCACACTAAAGTTATAGATGGTCTTTTATATCAGAGAATTTTATATATATAATCTATACATATACCATATAGTATGGTATATCAAGTATGTTAATTTTTGATACATCAGCATTATATCAGATAATGTCAAATTTTTAAGTTAAATTTGAACAATCAGAATATCAGTAGATTATATGAGAAAATAGAAAATAATAATATGCTTTTAAACATTTCCAAATACTTGTTCCTCAGCAGGATCAGCATAACTCAAAACACTTTTAAGTTCCAAAAGTTAACTGACTTTTCCAAGAAGTTCATCGAATTGGCAGCCTAACACTGGAATACTAACAAAGCTGAAAACTTAACAAAAGGCCTTCCCCACATCAAGGTGAAATATGTAGCTTAAATGGAGAGATCATAATAATTAAGTTTGTAGAAATAAGGTTTAAGTCAAGTGGAAACGCTTACAATTTAATGAAGTAATAGAGGAATTGTTCTCCTGAGTCATATTTTCTCTGTCATAAGGCACTTCTTAAAGGACCTGCTGACACACTGGACTGCAAGTCGTCCGCACTATCCAGCAGCCACTGCATTGAAATCTGGCAGATTTCCCTTGAACACCAGTGCTAAAGAAGGCAGGTGTCACTGTAGATTCACTGTCCCACTGCTACAGGCCCCAACCAGGACAATTACCTTTGACCCATGAGATGCACTCTGAATAAAGTCACTTAATTTTTAATGAAATTCTTACCTATGAGATCCTACATGTTCACATTAGAAGTGCTAAGCCTTGAAAACATTTTAAAGAGATAGAGGGCCTTAAAAGTACTGAATAAAAATTACTTCCTACTTTTTCTAACCTGAGAATTGAAAATCAATACTCCATTGTTCCACTTAGTTATTCGCAATTTCCCACCTTCTGTTACTGAACAAATCCTTCTTGCAACCCCAAACCCTATTCTTTCTGTATCCATAACAATACTATTCTGGTGAACAAAACTAAGAGCTATTTTATAGGTGCACTGCCTTTTCATTTTAAGTCTATTCCTTTAATAAATATTTATCAAACAGTGAATAAATGTAGGGTATTGAGGGTACAATAGAAATAGGCCATCACTGCCCTCAGAGAGCTTACAGTCAGAAATAAAGCAAATAAAAACCGGTCAATCGCAAGCCACAATCAGCATGTACGCAGACTTACTGACCAATGGGGAGAAGGCCAAGACGGTGTTCCCCAAAGGAGGGGAGTTTACAGTGAGATCCAAACAGTAGATGTCAGACAAGCAAACAAAGGGGCTTGGGGGGAAAGAAAGGGCTGGTCCAAACAGAGGCTATGGCAGAGTCCTTAAGGGCTAGGAGGAAGTGGAGCTGGGGTTCCCTGAGCAAGAAGAACCCATGAAGAGGCTGAAGGCCTAAGCAGGGGCTCAGCAACCTTTTCAAAGTTTTAACCTTTAATCTTAAAAACTATAGGCAGCCACAGAAAAGCTTTAAGCAGATGAGCATATTCATACTAATAAATAAAAGAGTACTTTTCCATGTTCTAGGCACCAGTCTGTGACATAATGGGAAGGAGTCTTTGGTAGGCAGAGGAATGGACCCTACAACATATCCACTTCCTAATTCCTGAAACCTATGACTATATTATCTCATATGACAGGGAATCTCTGCAGAAGGATTTCGAGATGGGAACATTATCCTGGATTATCTAGTGGATCCAATATACTCAAAAGGGTCCTTATAAATGCAAGGAGGAGGCAGGAAGGTCAAAGGAGGATTTGTGATGAGAGATGCAGATGTCAGATTTTCACAGGGCCCCAAGCCCAAGAATGTGTATGGCCTCTAGAATTTGGAGAAAAACAAGGCACGCCCCCACCCTGCTCCTGCAGAAGGAATGCATACAGCCTTGCCAACAACCATGATTATAGCCCAGTGAAACTAAATTCAGACTTCAAACTATAAAATGAAGATAATATGTGGTTTTAAGCCATTTAATTTGTAATAATTTTAACAGCAGCAGTAAGAAACTAATACAAGAGCATAAATTTTACTCTGGCTACAAAGTGGAGAATGGACAGGGTAAATGGAGGAATGACACAGGAACCAGGGAGGAAGCTGCCGCTGTGGTCCAGGCAAAGCACCGATGGCAGCCTGGCTCTGGATGAAGCTTGTCTATGGAATTTGGGAGATAATCTAGAGGTAGTCATCCATAAGAGTAAGAAAGAATGGCAAAAATGAATCAAGGACCACATAATATAAAGTAACAATAGTAAGCATAAATTAAGTATTGACTATATCTTAAGCACATTTCAAATTTTAACTCATGTAATACTTATAATACTTCTATACCGTCTCTCATATAATACAGAAAAGTCAGAAAGATATGTGAATATACAAATATATATTGTTCTATTCTAAAAAAGGTCTTGGAACAGAAAAAAATATTTTTACCATTTCATCAAGACAACATTCTGTTTTATCTCATCTTGTAGAATGTAGGCTCCACAATAGCAGAGATAGCATCCACTCTGTCCATTGCCTTACACCTAATTTCTAGAGGGTGCTCAATATATATTTGTCAAATGATTGGCCCTGGTCTGTCTTATCTACCAGGTGCAGTATAACATCTTACAACAATTTAGTCCCAAGGATTATGAGAACAAAGGGAAGCTCTCCTCATTAACTTGGTTAGCTACCAAAAAAAGGTGAAACTGGCATTCCTACACAGTGTAATTTTGTTGAGTGTTTTCTTTGGTTCCAGGTATTTGACTCTTCACACTGATTTCAAGATCCTGAGGCTCCTAAAAGACCAGGATTGCTTTTTTGTTTTATCTAATACCTTTGAAAATTTTTAATCATAGATAAAAACAGTACAATACTATCTACAGAATGCCAAAGTAATCTGTACAGGCAATAAAAGGGGTTCTGGAGTAAAACCAAATGTGCTTGTTTTCTGTTTGGTAGACTTAACCTTTCATTGCAAGTTCAGCAATTAGAATTTACAACATACTTGCACAGTTTAGAAATCATACTGTTGTTAACAAATCCCCTGGCAAGTGGCAAGTGACAGTTCTTCGGGCCCTCCAAAATGGGGGATTTCCAAGGTTCTCATTCTACTGCCACAGCTGTCACCCAGGCATCTCTCCCACAGATTGCTGCACCAACTTCTTGGCTGTGTCTTCTTTTTCATCTTGTCCCAACCCTTTTCATTCTCACCACTTGTGTATGACCTTTCTCAAGCACGAATCTGAAGCCATCCTGGTGGCTTTTAAGAAAGGCCCATCCAGACCCAACCTCAGCCTACTTCTTCATGCATATCTTTTGGTCTCTTCTACACTCCTCTTATAAACCAAGCAATCCCCTAAAGGAAAACCTTAGGTTCTCTCTCACCCAGGTCTTTGCATGTGCTACAGTCTTTGTGTCTCAGCACTGTCCCCACCCCCATCCCTGTCTCTCCTCCATCTACTCTTGTCCAAATACTACTTGTTCTTTAGTTCTCAGTTCAGAGACAGCCTTCCCCAGGAAGCTTTCTACGACCTCCATTCTGGAGCCAATGTTCCTGCCTCTCAGCTTTCAGAATACTCCTGTCTCTGGAGAACTTAAGGATCATACTGTAACTTTTATCTTCCTCACTAGGCCGCCAAATCATAGAAAGCAAAGGCGATACCCTAGAACTTGACACATACGAAATTTCCTATCATATTACCAGCAGAAAGAATACCTAATATATATAGCAAGTTTGCTGGTAGGTACCATGCAATTTGGAGACCATTTCACCTGAAATATCTCAACACCCACATTAGCTCTGTGAATTGTCACCTCAACTTTATGGAGAACGGAGAGTGTATTGTCACACAGAAATGAGGAGACTGGGCTGTGATCCCAGTCTGACTTGGGAGCTCATAACTTCAACACTATACATTAACACTGTCTCTGAGAGGGGGAACATAAAAATCATTATTATCTCTAGCACTTCATTTATGTTAAGGTTGAACCATGTGACATTGCTGCTTTTATAAGCAAAAGTGGTGAAATTTCTTATGATCTTGAATAATTCCAACAAAAGTAGGCATTCCTTCACTCATGTGTATGTGTGTCATTCACCAAACATCAAGCAAGATGCTGGGGATACAGTAACAGACAAAGACGGACAGAATTCCTGACCTCACAAACCACATGTCAATAAATACCTATTAAACAGAGAAGAGAATGTTTGAAGTGAGTATAAAAATCTGCTCTTTTATATAAAGTTATTGAAAGTAATCAAATGTATTTCAACTGTTTATTAATGTGACATCACAGTACCTTTTTCTTAATAGATAAGGAGATGTAAGCAGCCTGATTCTGTCAAGCACTAAATCAGTGGCAGAATTTTTAAGGCAAGAGATGAACTTGCCCCCAAAGCTTTTTACCTCTGATACTTTTTATAGTATATTCCTCCAGAAAAAAAATCACTTGAAAGCAACTTTTGAAAAGAACATGTTGCTACTCTTATGAAAAATCACATTAACTTAAATGTGAAAATATAGAAGAATTCAGAGAAAGAGGCCAAGCCCAGTAGCTTACACCCATAATCCTAGCACTTTGGAAGGCCAAGGCAGGACTTGCTTGGGCCAGGAGTTAGAGATCAGGCTGAGCAAGAAAGAATCTCTTGAATCTCATCTCTACAAAAACAGAAAAATTACCCAGGCATGGTGTTACATGCTATAGTCCCAGCTACTTGGAAATCTAAGGCAAGAGGATTGCTGAAGCCCAGGATTTAAAATTGCAGTGAGTCTATAAATGACTCACTGCACTCTAGCCCTGGTGAGAGTCTGAGGCCTGTCTCAAAAAAGACAAAAAAACAGAAAGATAGACTGGCTATGTTAAGTGATATCCTTTCAAATATCTATTCAATGAAAAGATGAATTAACTCCAAATTTTATGAGATCACCTTAAAATCACTATAAAATAACTATATGTTCCATCAAACAAAAAGCAAAGTAGATGTAAATAATTTCAAGCAGATGCATTTGTGGCCCTGGGCTATGTCAAAAAAATGTCTGAGGCTCTAAATAAAAAATGGTGTTTTAAATGAATGTTTCTCAAACTGCAGATTTTAGGACCCATTACTGTGTCCTCAAGTCCATTTATAATAAGTTCTAGACCAACAGTGTTGAATAAAACATAAAAATTAAAATGCATAGCACATAATAGGGATAGGTTGTTTCTCGTGAAATTTGCTTTCAAATATAAGTAAACATGCACTTGTCACTGAGCCATGATGGAAAATGTAGTTCTCATAACATCACACAAAAGAAAAAAGTCTAGAAAACATTGTTTCAGACCACTCTTCAGAGATAACAGGCTTATTAAGCTACTTTAGTCAGCATCAAGCATACACCCAGCACTTGCAAGCCTTTTTAAGTACTGTTTGTATTTCAGAGGATTTATCCACATTCTTTTCTAGTTATAGAATTTAAAGCCTTTTACAGTATTAAAGTTTAATAATGTAAAAATCATGGGACGAAAAAGACCTTAAGTACCTCACACAGTGCCTACCAACCAAATATTTGCTGAATAAAGAAATCCAGTTTGCTCTTAACTAAAGACAAGTCCACACCAAACCCCCAGCAGCCTGATTCTATCAAGTATTTCCTTCCTAGCACATTCCATAAGCAAATACAAGCCTAACCCCAAAATCCATTACAGCTACAGACATTTTGAGGGAGAAATATAATATCTCAAGTTATTTTCTCTTGGAATAATATAAATACTACTTACTGGAATACTCTGCTCAGTTTTAAAAGATCAGTTGAGAATAAAATGCAATAACAAATGCTTTAAAAAACAGATGGGAAAAATCAGGCCCTGTTAACACCTCAGATGTACCCTCATCCAGTCTGCAGAAGTCTGGCCTCAAAAGAACAGTGGCAGCTGCTGCTCACTGCTATGACACCTTTCATGGAAATTTGGCCTCTGGATTGTACTGGAGTTATAACTTATATACTCTATCTCCAACTCACCCATAACCACCCTGATGTGTTAGCAATAAAATATTGAATCGGTGTGATGGGACTGGTTCCCCATTCTTTTGCAATGTTACGCCTCCTTACTTTAGCCCACGAGCATTCCAGTCATCAAGCCTCTGCCTACTTGTCTTCATTTTGTATCTTATTCTGAAGAAGTCCCATGGGGGCAACCAGGAACATGCACAATTTCTAATCGCCTGACCTGTACCAAACACAGCAGCCCTATTCCTTTCCTTGACCCTTTTATTAAGGAAGCCTTGACATAAAAATTTAAGTCAAACTGATCTATCTGTCCACTTAACTAACAGCATCCTCAACACATTTCTTTCTGAATCCAAGTTCAGTAATCAGGTCAATACTACCTTTCACTGTTTCCTCCTGTCTTCCCTACTCCATTCCTGCTATTCACAGCCTAACTTAAATGCTCAACCTTGTTCATTTGAACTGACTTTTATATATTTACTTGTATTCGTTTCAACAGAATTTGCAGTGGTTTTCAGAAAAAAAGGTAGAACAGAATTTTTCAACGTACACAACAAAAAAATTGAAGAAAAGGAGAAAACTAAAAATTAAGGTATAAATTAATACACTGAAAAAAAATCAAGAGTTTTAAACAACTGAACATGGACCTCCATTGATTTTCCACACAAAAAAGACAAACAAGCAACCCAATCAGATCAAATTTCCATAATATTAATACATATAGATCTATATAACTGATTTTTCTCACCAAATTTACCTGGAACAGTCAGACACACTCTAGTCAAACTAAAAAGGGACCAAAACATGGATTAGAATGCCAGTGTTTTATTGTACAATGGTACACATTACTATCACAAAGTTTGGAACGCTTTTTAATCAGTGGAACAACATATCTTCCTAAGGATTTATATGGAAGGTAAAACTACATTAAGATTTAAGGAACAGGAAAACAGATAAAGAAACAAATTACCTTAATCCACATCCTCCACCTAAGAGAGCCCAAGAAAACTCATGTGCTATGGGGAAAGCCATGCCAGAGCATCACCACAGCTCACAGCAACCTCAAACTATTGGGGTTGCTGTCTTCTTGCCTCAGTCTCCCAAGTAGGTGTAACTACAGGTACTCACTACAGCACCCTGCTAACTTTTCTCTATTTTTAGTAGAGACGGTCTCACTCTTGCTCTGGCTAGTCTTGAACATCTGAGCTCAAGCAATGCACCCACCTCGGCCTCACAGAGTGCTAGGATTACAGCTGTGAGCCACTGAGCCCAGCCACAACATAGTTTTGTTATACTTAAACCAGGAGCCTCCATCTCCCCAAATAGAGTCTTTAGCCAACATGCCTCAAATAATGGAGGGCTCACAACTACTTCTGAATCCCATTTAATCTGATAATCAGTTTTCTAAGTAATTTCAATGGAGGAAAATAGAACTTGGCTAAACCAGAAAAACATGGTTTTCGCCATTTCTCCAGAAGGAAAACAATGAAATGATCTGAAGTCCCAGTGGATTCACAAAATGGATTTACTTTCAATGCCTCCAACTTTGTTTGATTACAGGAGAATAGTTACTTTAGTATACTGCATGTTTGAAAAGAAGAAAACTGTCCTTAAGTCATGGACCTTGGGGACTATGGATCATAGTATATCAAAGTACACTCGGTCAAGTCCCCCATTGCCACAGACCACCTCACGCCAGCCATTAGCTGTACTAGTTTCAAGCCAAAGAATAAATGTCAGTATCTGCCAGAGAGATCTTAGAATCTAATCATGCCTTTTGAAAGTTACAAGCAGTTGTCTTTTCAGCTGTCTACCCCACCTTCAAAGACACCCTGTCCCTTCAATTCTTATATTTTTCTAAGGTCTTATAATTTTAATCAACTTACTTCTTCATGGCTGTCCTACCTAAAGGCTTATATTTTTATTTTCTTTAGTCTATTAAATCTGATTGGTTATCACTCCTCCATCTCCGTTCTATCTTCCTGAGTTTTGTTGATATTTATTTGCTACACTTCCTCTCATTCATTTCTCCCTTTTGTGGCTATATATTTTTAGGTCTTCTATGTGAATAACTGAAGGAGTTGGGAAAGAAAAAAAAAATGTTTAAATGGCAATATGTAACTAGAAACAAAACTGGTCATGTTGCTTTACAGTTTCCTCTCCCAATTTGGGAATTTGAGAGGTCAAAGATCAGGGGTTCCTCCTTCTCTTTCCTAGGCTCTCATTGATTTTATGCTGGTTCAAAAACACAAAAGACAACTTAACCCATAAGATTTATTTTCATCAACTATCTTTAATTTCTTAGGTGGAAAAAATTAGCTAAAAATCAAAGTCACAATGTCTTAACTCTATTCGTGAAATAGCAAAGCTTGAGCAAGGAAAATTCTTATGAGGAGCATCACATACCACTTTCAAAGGGCAAGAAATAACATCTCTCGGTGTAATCTAGATGATTGATATCCAATTACTTCTTTTATTTTAGATAAGAGCTATGGTTTCTCTTTAAGCACTAAGCACATATAATTTCAACTGAGTCAAAAAATAGTTTCACAAGACATTTTATGTTCCTATGTACCTTCCTTATTTTAACTTATACAGTTTATGTTTTGGGATGAAAGGATGAGGACTTTTGGTACCATAACCTGGGAAAACTATCAGCAGTCTTTTGGGCCCATCTTTTATGGAAAAACAATAATAATAATAATACAGGTCTTCATTTGGCAAATGCCAAGAAGCACCCATACACCTCAATAATGCAAGGTTTCCAAGGATTTACTGGGATATACTCAACATATAATCATATTCCATAAATTCTTCAGGCATTATAATAGTGAAAAAAGTAAGTCCTAAAAGTATACCAGAATGCAGATTTGAGTTAGTTACTGTTGTATTAGTTGGGGTTTTATAATTACTGTTATCAATTATGTAAAAATGGAAGACAGGTGTTCTTTCACCTTATTTTTCATAAACAAGGGCTTTCCAAACATTCTTTCAAAGGTAAGACGTTTAAGTGTCCACTTATCTCAGGCTGCCTTAGAAAATGCCAAAATGTCCATCAACACAAAAGCTTTTGTTCCCCCCATGGGAAGGAAAGTGTAAAAATGACTACAGTTCCCTATATCTACTAGCTAAGTAGGCAAAGATTCTGGTAGCCAAGATCTTTTGGGCCCCATTGGATAACCTGGACATATGAACTACTGTCACAATATCGAAGGCGTTGGGGGTGTCCATAAAGTTTGTACAGTTTAAAATAATTGTATGCTTTTTATGTCATTCATGAGTAAAGTCCTGAAACCCTCCATCCTCTACACTGACAGGCAATGAAGACAGCCAACCACAGACCACCTACACTTGTGAGCCAAAAGAAAGTTTGGAGTTATTATTTAGGAAACAGCAAGAAAAACCCTAACATGGTTTTCTTTTACCATCATTGAATAAGTGCTTCTGACCTGACGCTGTTCTACCTTTGACTATTACTAATTACACTAATCAGATTTATGTTTTCCAAAAATGTCATTCCAGGCCATGAACCCCTGTATCACTTTCCCTCTGGAGAAACCCTAACTGCCCCCTTCTATCATCGCCCGATTCAGCAGGAAGCAGTTAGATTGAGTGTTCGCCCCTATTCCCTAACAGCAGTTGAGGTTTCTACTCCGAGAGGGAGAACTGATGCGGGACATTTAGCGCCCTGGCCAGCTCAGCGGAACTGGCGGACCTGCCGCCTCCTCCTTGGTGGTGTCAGTGCTGCGGCAGGCAGCTGAGGAACCAGCGGGCTCTATGACTGGCAAGGACGGGGACCTCCAACCCCCACCGGAGGCTCCAATAGCCAAAAAGGCCACACAACTGCCGAGGAGACACCTGCGCCTTGGTGCTCCTTCACTTTGCACTTGGGACTAAAGGTGGAACCCCTATTTCCTATGCCTAGGTCAGTTTCATGTGAATTTCCTGGGCCTCAATTCCATGATGGACTGTGTCCATTCATTGATGCGTTCATTCACTTTGCCCTGGTGGGGAGTTTGCTCAAAGACCCCTGCACGCTTGCCCAAGTTCTCCCAAGGCATTTCAACCGAGTGCCAAGTCCAAAAGAAACCCAAACAGCTCCAGGCAAGGCCTTTCCAGCCTGCAGTCCCACTGTCGCCCCACCCACAGCTAACACACATAACTACTTGCCCAATCTCCCCCGCTTTTGCCTTCCTCAGGGTGTCCAGAAGTCTCACGCTGTCTCCCTGTGTCCCCAAAGGGAAGTTTCTGGGCAGATCCCGCCTGACAGAGATGCCTGAAGTCCTCTCTCTCCCCAGTCTCACCGTGCCCAGCCACAAGGAAGCTGTTACTCGGCTGCCATCTTGCTCCGCCCTCGGTAGACAGAATTCTAAGATGCCCTAAGTTCCCTGTCCCCAATACATTTGCCCTACACAATCCCTCTTCTCTCTATATAGGCAACCCTGTTAATATAATGGGATTTTATTCTACAATTAGATTATTCTCAACTTACTTTGCATTAATAAGAAAAAAAAGATCAGAACTAGAGGGGTAAGCCATGTATACGAAAGTGAAGTATCAGAAAGATACTTGTCTTCTTATATGGAGGAAGCAAACCAGGTGGTGAAAAAGGCCACAGAACCAACACAATGGGCAGCCTCTGGAACTAAGGGCATCAGTTACATTAGTACAATTAAAATTAAGAAAATATATTATTCTACTAACCAATGCCCTTAGAAAAAAGATCCTAAGCCAAAAAAAAAAAAAAAAAAAAAAAAGGAATACAGTCCCTTGATTTCAGCCAGGGAGAGCCTGAGCAAACAGCATAGCTAATCTATATTCAGATTCCTGAACTGTAGATGCTGTGAAGTTATAAATGGTATTTTCCTGCTAAGTTTGCAGCAATTTGTTACATAGAACAAAGGAAAAAACACTAGAACAGAGAAAAGAACCCTAATATATGGTTGTACTAAGCTTTTACTCTCCTGATGGTACCAGGTATGGTGGCTCACACCTGTAATCTTAGCACTTGGGGAGGCTGATATGGGAGGATCACTTGAGGTCAAGGGTTTGAGACCAGCCTGACCAGGAGACAATAAAAAATTAGAAAAATTGGAAATAACACTCATTAGAAATAAAGGTGGTGGGAGAGGGGAAGAAGGAGATGGGCAAACTCACACCTAACAGGTACAGTGTACACTATCTAGGGAATGGGCACACTTAGAATTTTAACTCAAACTGTTCAAAAACAATTTACGTAATAAAAATATTTGCACCCCTGTAATATGCTGAAATATGGAGAAGAATTAAAAGGGAGAAATAAAGACTAGCCAGAAGTGGTAGTGCCCATCTTATACTACTCTCAATTACTCAGGAGGCTGAGACTGGAGGATCACATGAGTCTATGAGATGAGACTGCAGTGAACTATGATCCTGCCACAGCACGTGAGCCCAAGCAACAGACTGAGACTCCCAAAGAAGACACGGGAAAGGGAGCAGAGGAAAGGAGAGGAGAGGGGAGGGGATTAATTATTTGAAGGCTACAGAATTTAATGTGCACACAATCTTAGTTTCTCACACATTGTAAATCCTTACAATTCGCTTTACTTTATGTCAGGAATGCAGAAGGCCTAAAGTCCTGGTGGTGTAAGGTCACAATAAGCATTATTATTTTCTTGTTTCCATCAAAATAAAGTCTGAACTGAAAAAATTGTTTCTCAGAAGTAGAAACTTGAACAATGAGTGTTGTGTTTAACACACGTCATGCTGATTCAGGAATGCTCAGTTTGATTCTTGATTTGTCAAGTCTTCAAAGAAGATGTATTTTTTAAAATCTCAAGTTAGCAACTGATTTGTTTATTTATCCCTTTTCATCATTATAGTCTTTTATTTCCCTTTAAGTTATTGTATATATACATCTTTAAACCATCTTGTTTAGTTTTATCATGTGGCCATAATCATGGTCTTCTTGGTTGATTTTAAAGTTACCAAACTGAATCCATCACAGAAATAATGAATACTATATATGACATGTGTTATTTTTATTTTCAATGAATGGAGTAAATTGCATCCACATTTTGTTACTCATTTCACTTTGAAATGAAGCAGATAGTTTTTACAATAATTATTCTATCTTTATAAGGACAGTAACAATCATCTTACATGAATATCAAGTAATTGTTACATTACATATCCATAAGAAGACACAGTTGGTATTACATTGATGACTTCTTTTTGTGAAAATTAACATTGAGTAATACAAGCTAAATAACACAGAAGGCAAATATAGTTCCTGTAATAGAGAGAATAATGCACCTGCAGCCTCAAAGGTAGCCATATTGTAATCCCAGAAACCCATGAATATGTTGCAAAAGGGAATTAAGTTTCCAGGTGGAATTACATTTGATAAAAAGCTGACTTTAACATAAGGAGATTATTCTAGATTATTAGGGCTAGAAGGAATGTTTTTCTAAAGAGTGGAAGACAAATGCAGAGAAAGAGGTCAGAATAATGCAGAATGAGAAGGATTCATGCTGGCCTTTTGAAGATGGAAGAAGGGAGACATGAGCAAAGGCTTGAGGGCCTCTATGAGAAGCAAAAAAATACAAGAACACAAATTCTCCCCTTGAGCTTCCAAAGTGAGCACAATCCTGACTGTCCCTTGATTTTAGCCTGGTGAGACCTGTGTCAGCCCTACAGCACCATAAGATACTATTTTTTTTTGTGGTGTTTTAATACACTAGGTTTGTGACAATTTGTTAAAACAACAACAGAAAACTAAGACAGTCCCCAACTTTATTGAGTCATAGTGCAAGCATAAAAGGTACGAACTGAACAAATGAGACAACCAAGGACATGTTCAATTTTCAGACAGTGCACTCCACAGAAGGGGAACGGTTCATGAATCCCCATTACAGAAATGTTACAAGTGTGCCAAGGAGCCTACCAACAGGAATGCAAAAAGCAACTAGTACCAGATTCACAAAACCCCAAGCAACTTCCTTTGGGAAAAAAATAAAGTTAATTTAAGACATCACGTGTACCTATTTTATATACTTCAGTTTTTGCCCAGCAATTTTAATTTTTACTCCAATGGTGATGAGCAGCATCCTGCATGTACATATACATACACTTGGGTTTTTCATTTAAAAATAAAAAGCTAAAAGGGCAAACCTTGCTTTGATGTTTGGAAGTGGTTATGTTCATTTATAATTTTGCCCTTACGAACTGAAATGTTTTTTCCCTCTCATTCTTTCATAAGAACATTCTTCCTTTCCTTGCCAGCGTTTGAAGAGGAATGAAAGAGTACGTTCATAAGGAACGAACGGCTAGAAATTCCTTCCTAAAGTTGTCATGTTATCTTTCTGGCCACCTGGCCTACATTCTGACACAAGAGAGAATAGTTTAGTTTATTATTTAAAGCTGAACACATCAGTCCCTTGAGAGAAGGCTGAGGTACTACAGGAAGTACTTTATTGCATGAAAGAAATGACTGTGACCCTGAATGCACATTTCATTAACAGTGAGCTGTGTTCATTTCAAATGTCTTTTTATAGTAAAGCAGTAGGTCGAGCTGAAAGTAAAACCACAGAGAGAAATTGCCACAATTTAAACCTTGGTACTTCTCAAGAATATGACCACGGAGACTTATTTGGTTCATTTACAAAATAACAATGTGCTATATGTTAGCAACAGCAGCCTGAAACTTGGCAAGAAAATTTTCAAAAGATTTACTTTAAACTTTTTCTTTAAAAGGTAGGTTATTCATTTATGTGATAACTGATCTATGAATAATTATTTGAATTTTTCATTTTCCTCTTTCTTCTCTAAAAAATACACTGTTAAAAATTCTATTAACAGCAACAACAACAACAACAACAACAAAAAACAGAAGCCAGTGCCATCAAATGGACTGTATAAAATGGAATCGACAAACAAATGTAAAACTCTAAAAAAATCGGGGGGAGGATATGATGAGAGTCAAGGATTACATACATAGTGCTTACACTCTGTTCAAAGCACTGTTATAAACATCTTATAAGTATTAACTCACTCACTTGGTACAAAAGTTAGAAATATCATTACTTACATTTTTGCACAAGTACATTGTAGTAAGTCGGCATCTGAAAAGGATAATTATCATGTAAGTAGTGAAACTTCGTTTGTCTGCCTTTAACCAAAGCTTAGATTAAAATTAGCTAGGGTCTCGTAGTTGCAATAATGGAATACATTCAAGAAATAAAAGACTAAACAGTAAATATACATATTTTAAGAGCACAGTAGCATCTAATGGTACACAAGGACAGGAAGTGCTAAGGAATGGATCGAAATCATGCTATAAAAAAGCACTTAGAATCACATTTCCGTATTTCACTTTTCTTTCCCTTCTGCTGATTTAATCTTTCTCCTCTCTAAATTAGCCTTCTCTGTTCCTCTCTTTTCATAGTCAGTAGAAGTTGTTCACCACACAGTTCCCCTGGGTCAATAGCTTTCATTTCGTGACCAATTTACAAGAACTTCATTTTAACTATACATTCTCATGCTGGGGAATTAGATTGGCTAAATATAGGCTAGATATCCACCTTAATCAAAAGAGTTCTAGCTCCATCCATGTAAACACAAAAGAGGTAAAGTTTATCTTTAAAGGAGCAGGAGATTGAAATGTGCAGTGGTGACCACTATAATAGTTGAAGCATTAGCCACAGTCATGACTGGCTGCATAAATTTATTCCCACCAAGGGCAATGTTGTATCTCCCAATTTCATAAGTGCTTAGCCCTGGTGAAGATGGAAATGTATCATCTGAAAAGAGATTGGGACTGTGCAGAAAGCCCTTGGCTGGGTGCCCAGTTTAAGAAAATCCCCTTCCCTGAAGACATTACTGATATTCTCAGTAGGCTATCTTTGTATATTATAACCCTGTCCTGCCCTGTATATTATAACCCTGCACATAATTAACACAGAAGTGAACACAACTCATTGATAATGTTTATTTAGAATTTGATGTTTACAAGCAAGTTATGCTGAGCAATAGTGTTCTGGTAATGCTTTTTGTAGCATTTACCAATTTTCAGTTTACCAATAATTAGTTTGCAAACTCCCAAACAATTCACAGTTGGTTCTCCCGGGTCATTAACAGCCGGCTCTAACACACTGCTGGTCACTTTATTGTCAGCCCCTCAGATTTAATGCAAGTACAGGGTGAACATAAAGTTCATGTGCAGTTTAAAATAGTTTAACATAGTAAACTACACATGAACTTTATGTTCACCCTCTATAGTCCCTGCCATTTTCTGCATTTTTCAGGGCTAAGTAGTGCAATTCTCTCTTAAATTCCCTGAGACACCTCCCACCACCATCACCCATTTTCCTTCCTGTATGTGTATTTCTTTCTTTCTTTCTTTCTTTTTTTTTTTTTGCTTAAGGTAATTACTACTACTTTTGGGAAATGCAATAGAAAGAACCTAAGATAATATGATCACTCAAAATGAATTAACATTGGAGTTTGAGTACGTTTCTTAGACCCTCAAGCAAATAAACTGATGAGTCTCCGAGAGAAGTAGGAAAATATTTTAGAAGGCAGGCCTGGTACGACAGTTCCAGTGGGGAATCTCTGAGCACTAAGATGGCAGCTCAAAGGCACTGCTGCTTACAGGGAGACACTGAGAGAGGGACCTCGTGTGCAGTGGAGGACAAGGGGATTGCAAAGAGCAACCTTCCCTTCAGAATTCTTCCCAGCATGGTTTCTGGATCTCTTTCTTCCTCCTCTGCAGATAACTCACATTTTTTAAAAGGGCTATTGATCCGAAACTATGGAAGTTAGGTTGGTTTATTTTCAAGTACTTGCTAGGTTAGATTTTTTTTTTTTTTTTTTGAGACAGAGTCTCACTATGTCACCCTTGGAAGAGTGTTGCGGTGTCAGAGCTCACTGCAACCTCAGACTCTTGGGTTTAAGTGATTCTCCTGCCTCAGCCTCCCAAGTAGCTGGGACTACAGGTGCCCACCACACTGCCTGGCTATTTATTATTATTATTATTGTAGTTGTCATTGTTTCTTAGCGGGCCCAGGCCAGATTTGAACCTGTTGCCTCCAGTGTATGTGGCTGGTGCCTGAACCGCTGAGCTACTGGTGCTGAGCCTTAGGTTAGATTCTTTAAAAAGCTGAGATGTCTTGAGCTTGGAGGAAAAGAGAGGCAGAAGAGTCAGGAATGAAAAATTGAATAGAAAAACAATGTCTAATCCCTGTTCCCAGGTACACTGTGGTACAAATGCGTTATGTTTCTCAACATTTACAAAAACTCAAAAGACTGAAATAGACCTACTACACGGTCGAGCAGACCCAGTGCTAGATATCTGTCCAAAAAAAAGGAAATCGATATATCGAACAGTTATCTGCACTCTCATGCAGATACCGCTGGATTATTCCCAACAGCTCCAATGTGGATTCACTCTAAGTGATCACAAATTGATGAATGAATAAACAAAATGTCACGTATATAAAAACACAACAGAACATTATCCACTCACAAAAAAGAATAAAATCCTGTCATTTTCAGCAACATAAATGGAAGTAGAGCTCACTATGTTAAATGAAATTAGCCAAGTGCAGAAAGCCAAATATCACATAGTCTCACTCTTATGTGAAAACAAATAAAGAGGATCTCACGAAGATACAGGGGAGGTTGACCTTTACCAGAGGCCAATAAAGGGAAAGTGAAGGGAGGAATGAAGACAGGTTTATACATGGGCAGAAATATACCATTAGAGACAGTAGAGAGAAGGAAGAGACCCGCATTTGAGAGAAGTAGAACCAGCTGGTCTATAGGTTAGAAGGTACCTAGAGTTAACAGTGATGTATTTTACATTTCAAAAGAGCTAAAATAGAAAAACTCAAAACTTTCTAGGTCAAAGAAAGATTAAAGTGATGGATATTCCAATTACCTCAATTCGCTTTTATCAATATATCTAATTATCACACATACCTTGAATATATGAACATTTATTATATATAAATAAACAATATGATAGGAATGGAAAGATAGATGAGGTACTCTGTGGGAAGACATTCTCCAATATGCCTTCATGGGATAAGAAAAGCTCAAATAAGATAGGTTAGAATGTTGGAAGGTGATTTTGCAGTGTTCAATAACAACAAGTGAATTAAAAACATTGTCTATAGGGGTTGTCTTAGTTTAAGGTATGTCATGTTCATTCTTATATCACGATAGTCACTTATATCTGGACAGAAAATGAGGATGTAATCCAAATTTGGCAAAATCGTGCAAACATTTTGCACAAATAGTTCTCAGTGGGACACTACAGATATAAAGGAAAAGGAAGGGGTACCGTGACTATGGATATTCTAGTCTTCAGCAGCTTAGAAAATAGGGCACCAGTACTGGGTGGGCCCATGCCAGGTGGGATGTAGCATCATTCCACACTTGTGTTTGCTCGTAAATCACTGTGCTGCTTCTCCTTGGCTCCCACTGGCTGGGATTCAGGAGGCTGCTCTGTTTCCACTGCTGAATGAAAAACAAAGTTGCCTTGTTATAAATGTTCTCAGAAACTAGACTCATCTCAGTTCCTGATGAAAGGAATTTTCCTAAAGACTTTCTCAAAGCAATGAAGCAAATGTCACTGAAGCAAAAGATGACAAAAATATGAAGGGACTCATGATACATGGCCCCAGGTTTTAGATGTAAATTCTACCTTACGAAAGGACTGCTGGCAGTCAGCTCTCTAATTAGGTAAGATCAAGTAATACTAACTCTAGTTTTATGGACACCTGTACTGGCCCATTTAATTTTGTTTCATATTTATTTCACATTATCTTACTCATTCCTTAAAATAGATACTATTTTCATTAATATTTTACAGATAAAGAAACAGGATGAGATGGAATAGTTAGCCAAAGAGAACATAGCTGGGAAATGGTGACATAGGGTTTACATGGGGAAAGATGGTTTCAATTCTTCTTCTCAATAATATTGGCTCTTTTCACATGGTTTTAAGGGCCACTGTAATCCCAAGGTATCTAAGGGACCACAGAGTGGGAAAAGGGGAGAGAAAGAAAACAGGCAGCGTTCTGGGCCCCTCACTCCAGCTTCAACCCTACCTGTCTATTACATCCATGTGCAGGCAAAGGTGTCTCTTAATGTTGTTTTGATTTGCACTGAAACTTTTTGAACTCAAGAACCTTGTCTTCCCCTTTCTTTTGACTCATAGCACCATAAACCTTACTTGAGCTGTGAGTCAATACTGTGAAGAAGGAAGGATAGTGACCTGCATCACTTCCCTGGAGGCTTACTCTTCCCTCGGCCAAGGCACCCCTGCCCAAGAAGCTCCTATGACTCCTGGAAGCCCTTCTATTTCCTAATAAAGCCAGTTAAATTATTCAGGATACCTGAAGTCTTCTCACTGTTAACACAGTCCATTAAGCTCTTCCCCAAGAGGGAAATGATGTCCTCTCCAAATATTCTGAAGTAGTTTTCAATGAGAAACTGCATGAGATAAATCTGTAACACAAAGGGGAAATAATAGGGCTCCATTTTTCTTCTGTCATAGTCATATATCACAGTTTATATACAAATCTTTGAGGTACCAAACCATGTGAAATTTAGAATTCTGAGAGAAATTCCGTTGATATATAAACATACAAATTAGTTTTCTCACAGAAACAACTGTGATACTTACAAGAATATTTAGGGTACAGACCTTAAAATACTTACAAACAGTGGACTAAAATTATAATTTGTGGCCTAGCTTAATAGCTAAAAGTTTTATATCAATGGCCACATCTTTAAAAGTAGGACAATTTTCAAGCAACTCACATAGACTATCTGGGGTAAAGTTATATGTTTGCCCATTAAAATTCTTAAGAACTCACTAGATGAAAACATGTGAAGGTCACTTTTTCATTTTTTTGATTTCAGGTTAATGTGAGGATATAAAGAACTAGGTCACAATATTTGAATTTGTTAGATACAGTATATCTTATAGTTGTGTCCTGCACCCAAAATATGTGCCATACACCCCTACATTGTGTCCATTAAGTGGGAGCACTCCAAACTCTCCTTTTTCCCTTCCTTGTTCCCCTTTCCCCCAACTTGAATTGAAATGAATTTTTCTCCTATGTGGGCATGAATTAGATCATCTACTGGCTTCATATTTGAGTATTGAGTACATTGGATATTTGCTTTTCCATTCTTGTGATACTTTAATGAGAAGAATGTGTTTTTACTCCATCTAGGTTAATATAAAAGATATAAAGTCTCCATCTTTCTTCATCCCTACACAAAGGCATGGAAATTAAACAACCTTATGCTGAATGACACTGGGTCAAGTAATAGATAAAGGAAGAAGTTATTAAATTCTTTGAATACAATAAAGAAGTTACAAGTTCCTAAAACCTGTGTTATACTGCAAAAGCAGTACTAGGAGGGAAATTTGTCCCATTAGATGCCTACAACCAAAAAACCTGTGGTATACTGCAAAAGCAGTACTAGGAGGGAAATTTGTCCCATTAGATGCCTACAACCAAAAATCAAAAAGAGAGCACATCAACAACCTAATGAATCATCTTAAAGAAATGGAATAGAAAGAGCAATCCAATGAATGCCAAATGTGGCAGAAAAAAAGAAACAACCAAAATTAAATCAGAAAAAAAATGAAATGGAAAACAAAAGAATAATTCAGAAAATTAATGAAACAAAAAGTTTTTCTTTGAAAAAAATAAAATTGATTAATAATTGTCTAAATTAACTAGAAACAGAAAAGTAAGATCTTTAATAACCTTAGTCAGAGATGAACGGGGAGAGATAACAAATGATACACAGAAATAGAAGAGATTATTCTGACTTTGACAAAGAGTCAAATTTGACAATGGAGAGGAAATGGACCAATACCTGGAATCAGACAATCTTCCTAGACTTAACCAGGAAGAAATAGATCTCTTAAACAGACCAATATCAAGCACTAAGAAGAAGCAATAAAAAATCTTCCAACAGGAGAGAGGCAAGGTGGCCGACTGAAGTCAGCTTTCTACAGAGGCTCCCATCCAGAAGGAGAGTTAATGAACAGAAGCTTATCAAGTAAGCTGATGGTTTGGAGATGAGCCGAGAGAAGACTGGAGTGCACATCACCACTGCTGAGGTGAGCTGTGACCCCCAAGGAAACAAACAATAGATACAAAATCCATCACCAAGCAGATGGGCATCCCCTCCCCCATGAGAACAGCTTGCAGTGTTCTTCCTACAAACAAGTGAGCAGAGTTCAGATCCCATCCTATTTTATCCCATAGGAGAGACCTGCTATAAACTGGAATTCTTTTCCCAGAGAGAACCTACTTGTGTGCCTTGGCATTCTACCGCCAGGCATAAAACTGAACATATACTTTACCTGCAATTATGAACTCCCAGCACTTCCCTCCACTCCCACCCTGAGGTCTGGAAGCCTGTCCCCCACAAAGTTCAGACTCTTGGGCAATTTCCCAAGAGGTGCAGGCAAGAGGTGTGGTCTGCTATAAGTCTGTGCTGAATCAGAAGCACAGGTGTAAAGTGGGGACTGTAGAGTGAGGGAGCCAAGCAGGAGAGGGAGAAATTGTGCCTCATGGCGGAGTGTGGCAGTGGTGGTGGCCCTAGTGGGAACAACAGGGTTCACACCCCTGGTGCTATTTTTGAGAAACACTTCCCATCTCTCTTAGGAACCAGAGGGAGCTGGGTCTCTACCCCAGGGGCAGCAATGGGTGGAGCAGATCTGGGATTAACTGCAGGCCCCCATGAGCAAAGGGTATGCCTGAGGGGATTCCTGCCTGGGCAGAGCTCAGAGGGGACTGAGACTAGAATATGCATGAACAGAGGTGGCATACTCCCAGGGCAGAGCTGAGTTAGAACTGCTGCTTTTGTGAGCCTAAGATGCACTTGGTCCCCAGTGAAGCATAGCTGGGACAAGAGGGCATGCGGTAGTGGCATCAGTCCCGGGCAGGGAAGGAACTGAGAGCCCTTTGTGAACTCTAATAATGCCCACCCCAACGAAGAGTGCAGCAGAGACAGAGATGCCAGCTCTGCAAGAATTTGTGCTGCCGTGGCTGCACAGTACAGGGCTGAGTCACAGCTTCTGTGAACTCAAAATGCACCTGACCTGAGATGGAACACAGCTAGGACAGAAACACAAATTGTAGGGCAGAAACACAATTGTCAAGAATGTAAGTGGGAGCAGTATCAGCCTGGGGTTGGGTGGAACTGAGTGACACTAACCAGCTTACATTGACCACCTGACATAGTCTTGCTTCAGCTCTCCCTGCCAGCTGGTGGCAGAATGTGGTGGTCTGGCTGGGGAGATATTGATCTCCCTGTGATTCTGGCAGGTGCAACCCCCTGGCACATTTGCTCATTGGAGGGAACTGGGCCACAGCCCTGCAGGGTTACCAGTGACTGGGTGTGACAGACGTGCAAGGTAGGGAAAGAGGCATCAACCTCTCCAGACGAGCTCATTTGCTGGGCGAGGCTTTCTGACTCCACAGAGCAATGGAGTGAGTCACACATGAGCTGCCAGTAGACCCCTGCTATCTGGTTGCTGGAGACCTTTTGAACTCTCCCCCTTGAGAGTTGGTGCTGACTGGGACAATTGATTTGGAAATCTTGACCTGGGTCAATAATCTGAGGATGCTTTAAGGTACTACCCTGTTTGTGTTGTACTGGGAAGATTTGATTTCCTCTTCCAGTTGTTGCCTGTGGAGGGCAGGATGTCTTAGTTGCTGGTATTTCTCCATAGCTGAAACTTCAACCCAGAGTCACTGATTCATTAGTATTGGACAGAGACCAGCTGAATACAAGACAGACTCACCTAGCCCTACCACACCAAGCATGTCCCTAGAGTCACAGGCTGTAGGACTGTATGGGTCTTTTGAAAAGCTGTAGGGAAAAAGCTGTAGGCACCAGTCCCAACTCTCTGGCAAAGGGCTGGTTAATCCAGGAGCCCCTAATCGAATTTCACTTTATCCGCTCATCTAGCCAAATGATGAAAGTAATCATGGGGTGGAATCAGTGGAAAAACTCTGGCAACATGAATAATTAGAGTAGTTCAACTCCCCCAAGGAACAACAAGGCAGACACACCAGAAGATCTTATTCATAAACAAATGGCTGAGATGTCAGAAATTGAGTTTAGAATTTGGATGGCAAAGAAGATTAACAGAATGGAAGTAAAGTTAGATCTAGAAACTCTAGGAATAATTCAAAAATCATCTCAAGAATTCAATGAATTCAAAGACAAAATCATCAAAGATTTTGACACATTGAGAAAAAAATTTGCAACCCTCCAAGATATGAAAAATACAATAGAATCCCTCAGTAACAGAAAGGAGAAGGCAGAAGAAAGGATTTCTGACACTGAAGACAAAACTTTGGAATGTTCCCAAACTCTTACAGAGGAAGCGAAGTGGAGAGCAAAAATGGATCATTCTCTCAGAAAGTTGTGGGACAATTCCAAAAAAGCAAACATTTGCCTAATAGGAATTCCTGAAAGCAACCAGGTTGTTTCAAAAGGTCCAGATGCTCTACTCCAAGAGACAATCAAAGAGAACTTCCCAAACATGGCAAGAGATTCTGAAATTCAGATAGCAGACAGTTTTAGAACCCCCACCCAAACAAAGCATCTCCCAGACACATTGTAATTAGCTTTACCAATGTTAATATGAAGGAGAAAATTCTACAAGGGGAAGAATATTAGAATCATTGCAGATCTCTCTGCAGAAACTATTCAAGCCATTAGAGGATGGTCATTGATCTACAACTTCCTAAAACAAAACAACTTTGAACCCAGGAGCCTATATCCAGCTAAACTGAGTTTCATATATGATGGAGAAATTAAATACTTAAATGATATTCCCATGTTGAAGAAATTTGCCATAACTAAACCAGCTCTCCAGGATATTCTCAGACCCATCCTCCATAATGACCAGCATAATGCTACCACCAAAGTAAACTCACTCAGAAACTTTTATCAAATGCCAACTTCCACATAAAGGATTAAAAATGTCCACTGGATTTTTGAAAAACTCGACACCCAAAATATTCCTAGGCTTGTCAATACTCTCAATTAATACGGCTTAGATTGTCCTTTAAAAAAGCACAGGTTGGCTGAATGGATGCTTTAAGGTACTACCCTGTTTGTGTTGTACTGGGAAGATTTGATTTTCCTCTTCCAGTTGTTGCCTGTGGAGGGCAGGATGTCTTAGTTGCTGGTATTTCTCCATAGCTGAAACTTCAACCCAGAGTCGCTGATTCATTAGTATTGGACAGAGACCAGCTGAATACAAGACAGACTCACCTAGCCCTAGGTGAGGAAACGTAAGGAACGATAAGGATGGTCACTTCATATTTGTTAAGGGAAACACTCAACAGTATGAGATTTCAATTATTAACCTTTATGTGCCCAACCAGAATGCCCCCCAATTTATAGCAGAGACCCTAACAGACATGAGCAACTTGATTTCCCCCACCACCATAATAGTCGGAGATTTTAACACCCCTTTGGCAGTGTTGGATAGATCCTTAAGAAATTAAGCAAAGAAGTTTTAGACTTAAAATTAACCATTCAACAATTGGACTTTATAGACATCTACAGAACATTTCCTCCTAACTGAATACACATTCTTCTCATCAGCCCATGGAACATACTCCAAAATTGATCACATCTTAGGATCACATCTGAGGTCATAAGGCTAACCTCAGCAAATTTAGAGGAATAGAGATTATTCCTATGTCTTCTCAGACCATCATGGAATAAAAGTTGAACTCAGTAACAATAGGAATCTGCATATTCAAACAAAGACATGGAAACTAAATAACCTTATGTTGAATGATAGCTGGGTCATAGATGAGATTAAGAAGGAAATTACCAAATTTTTGGAACAAAACAATAATGAAGACACAAATTATCAGAACCTGTTAGATAATACAAAGGCAGTCCCTAAAAGGGAAATTTATAACATTTCAAGCCTTCCTTCTGCAAGAGAATGAAAAGAGAGGAAGTCAACAACTTAAAGGGACATCTCAAGCAATTGCAAAAGGAAGAACATTCCAACCCCAAACCCAGCAGAAGAAAAGAAATAGTCAAAATTAGAATTAAATGAAATTGAAAGCAAAAGAATTCTACTTTCAAAAGGTTTGTGTTTTGAAAAGGTCAATAAAATTGATAAACCTTTGGCTAATCTAGCCAGAAATAAAAGAGTAAAATCTCTTATTTAATTAATCAGAAATGACAAAGATGAAATAACAACAGACTCATCAGAAATTTAAAAAATCCTTTTTTTTTTATTGAATCATAGCTCTGTACATTAGTTCAATCATCGGGTACAGTGTGCGGGCTTCGCATACAATCTGAGATATTTTTATCAACCCAATTGACATAACATTCATGAGATTTTCTCATTTACTATGTGAAAACATTTTTGATCCATATTTAGAAGTTTTCTCCTGACCCTTCAAATATGTACCACCCATGTGATCTCACCCTTTGTCCTACCTCCCCCCACCCTCTCCC
>CAUYON010143816.1:0-26726 GCA_963573935.1 Arctocebus calabarensis
GGGGAGTGGGTCGATAGAGGGGAGGGTTAGTAAGGGGACCACACCTATGGAGCATATTGCAAGTACAAGTTGGATCTATCAGGTGTAGAACACAAATGCCTTAACACTGTAATTGGGTAAATGAGGTGAAGGCTATGTTGATTAGTAGGATGTAAGCACTCCAATTTGTACAAATAATCAACACATTGAATCCCATAATGGCATACATGTATTCATGATCTATGTACAAATTATTTAATAAAAAAAAAATTAAAAAAGAAATGACTTGCCTTAAGGTTTGAGGAAGTCTACATGGTAATTCCCAGAACTATTTTTGGTTCTCTTTTTTAAAATGATAAATGTACTTATTTCTTCAAGGTGCTGGAAACTTAATTCAATTTTTCATCAAAAGTTTACCTATCTAACTACATTTTTCAACTATATTCTAGATGTTTTCATTTGCATCATTTCTGAATATCACTTATGTTAACTTAATATTTTTTTACAGTCTCTCTGTTGTCAAAAGTTTTTCATCTTTTTTCCCATGATAAATTCAGATTTCAAAAGAGTTTTAGAAATGACTCTTTTCATCTTTGTCAACTTGAAATATTTCCTCAATTATTTTCAAGGTTTGGAGTTTACCATTTTTTTTAAACATCTGTGTATGTGACTTTTTGTCTACTATGTGATGTATTTTAGTTTATAATTTGTATCTATATTTAAACTATATGTACCATTTTATATTTACATTTGATCTCTTATACTATATTGGCAAACTTACATCTAGGAAATGCTTTGATAGACTTCTTAAAAAATAATATTTTAAATTATGCTTGGTGCCCATAGCACAGTGGTTACAGTGCCAGCACATACACTGAGTTTGAATCTGGCCTGGGCTTGCTAAACAACAATCACAACTACAATAAAAAAAATAGCCTGGCATTGTGGCAGGCGCCTGTAGTCCCAGCTACTTGGGAGGCTGAGGCAAGAGAGTGGCTTGACCCCAAGAGTTGGAGATTGCAGTGAGCTGTGATGCCATAGCACTCTACCGAGGGTGACAAAGTGAAACTCTGTCTCAAAATAATAATAATAATAATAATGTTTTAAATTATTCTTGATAACAGGATTAGTCAAGACATCTATCTCTTAATGTTAGTCATAATATCATGTTCAACTTCACTCTGTAAGGCACAAGATTTTTTTTTATCTCACAGAGAGGCTGAGTACTTGAACACTGAGAAACCTTACAGCCCTTCTTAATATCAAATTGAATCTCACAATTGCTGCATAGAATTAAATTTGCTTAAGAACAAGTAACTTACTTCTTCCTTCATTTCTATTCTCCCTCTATTATAGAACAATGTCCCCGCCCCCAAAGATGTCCGTGTCCCAATCCCCAGAGTCTATGAATGTGTTTCTTCATGTGATAAAAGGGATTTTGCAGATGTGATTAAATTTATCATTTTGAGATACTAAGGATTCTCCTGGATTATCTAGATGAGCTAAATGTCATTGTACATTTTCTTGTAAGTGGAAAGGGAGGAAAAAAAGGAGGTCAGAGTGAGACCATGTGAGAAGTGCTTGACCTGCCGTCAGCTTTGCTGGATTGAAGGTGGAGGAAGGTGGGCAGCTCTAGAGGTTGGGAAAAGCAAGGGAGTGGGTTGTCCCCTAAGAGAGTCCAGGGAGAAATCAGCCCTGCTGGTGCTTTATTTTATCTCTCGTGAGATAATAAATGTGGGTGGTTTAAGATACTAAATTTATAAGTTTAAGGTACTAAATTTATAAGTAATTTGTTACAGCAGCAATAGAAAACTAGTACACCTCCCTCCTTTCTTTTTCTTTTAGCAAATATTAAGTAAGTATATATCATATTAGACCCCGGAAATTAAAAGAAAAATGAACAAGAAGGTGGAAAATAGTGCTGTTCTTATTTTAGAATTTCCCAGTATAAAAATATATATATATATATATATATACCTTTCCCCTTTGCAAATCATTCTAAAACAAAAAACACAAAATGAGGAGAGGGCCAGGCGCAGTGGCTCATGCCTGTAATCCTAGCACCCTGGGAGGCCAAGGCAGGTGGATTGCCTGCGCTCACAGGTTTCAGACCAGCCTGAGCCAGAGCGAGAGACCTTGTCTCTTAAAAACAAACAAAAAAACCCAGCCAGCATTGTGGCAGGCGCCTGTGTTCCCAGCAACTTGGGAGGCTGATACAAGAGAATTGCTTTAGCTCAAGAGTTCGAGGTTGCTGTGAGCTATGACGCCACAGCACTCTTAAACAAAGAAAGAAAGAAAGAAAATGAAGAAAGGACACATGAATTTATGGCCTTTAACAAATAACTAAGTAAGGCCTGCAGCATTCAATGGAGGTCAAATATTAATTGAAGATCAAATAGGGATATTGGAAGATCTATGGGCGTCCTCTCTATTGCTGAGAGAGGACGCCCATAGATCTCACTCTGAGATGGTAGAATACAATTCTCCAAGACACGCAGCACACACTCTGGGGGAATTTTGTAAAATGTGAGATATAATTTACATATGATTGTTTTGGACAAGAGGAAGGAGTATTATCAACTGTTAGTGAGAGCTTCCCTAGACAAAGATTTTTTCCAAAGAGTCAGGCTTTATAAAGATTTACAGACATAATATTTGTAGGAAACAGCCTGTCAGTGCAGCAGAGTAGAGGAGAGCGAGCTTGTTTTGGGAATAGCCCCAAAGACGCCTTTTTGGTGGGCTGGAAAGAGAGAAATGCACACCTATTTCATGAAAAGATTTCAGGGAAGATCACATGAGACATAAGGAGGAGATTAATTAATATAGGTAAGAGGGAAAAAATTGAAGAGAAAAATGAAATCACAAAAATAAAGGTCACAAAGAGAAGGACAAATAGAAAGGTCTTGCTGAATAACACAGTAGTGGACATGGAAGATAGGATTAAGAAAAGTGAGTAAAATAAAATGTAAAAGAGCAAAGAGTTAAGAAGGATTAGGGAAAAAATGATATATGGAAGACCAATGAAGGCAAACTAATGCATATATAATCAATCTCTAAAATAGAGAAGGGATGGGTACGGTGGTTCACACTTGTAATCCTACCACTCTGGGAGGCTGAGGGGGGAGGCTGCTGGAACTCAGGCATTGGAGACCAGCCTCAGCAAGAGCAAGACCTCATCTCTACTAAACAAATAGAAAAAAATTAGCTGGATGTGCTGATAGGTGCTTATAGTCCCAGCTACTCAGGAGACTGAGGCAGGAGGATCACTTGAGCCCAGGAGGTTGAGATTACAATGAGCTATGATGTTGCCACTACACTCTACGCAGGGAGACATGTTGAGATTCTGTCTCAGAAAATAAAATAAATGAACACAAAATATTTAAAGATATTATCTGACAAAATATTAGAGTTAGGAATAACTTTGTATCTTAAGTTTGTAAAAAGCATTAAATTTCTTACCATTAAGTATTACCACTGACATAAAAATATTCTAGTAAAATTATTTTACTGTACAGGTAAAGAAAAAATCCTTTGGGAATTTTGGTATAAAATATTAATCACCTTTCAGGGGAAAACCATCAGGCCAGCCTCAGACTTCCTCACAGCAATATTATTTGCAGAAGTAATGGTGCAAAGTCCTCAAGGAAACAAAAAGATAAAACAAAAATTTTATCCTAAGCTGAGTGATCATTTACATGCACAGTGAACAGACAGATTGTGACATGTAATCCTTAAAGGTATAGATCCCATAATCCCTTAAAAATTATTATAGGCCAATGTCAGCAGACTGAAAGATGAATGGAGAAAATACAGCCAATGAACTATCAGTAAAACTATTTAATTGTAAGATTAAGACTAAATAAAATGCCAATCAAATCCAGAAAGTATAAAAATACATACATAAGTAACATCCAAGAAAGGAAAGAGGAGAAAAGATAAAAAGTAATACAAGGATATTGACTACTTTCTGAGCCAAATGTCAAAGATATTATTATCAACCATGGGCAGCAAGTCCCAGAAGGGAAGACATGCTTAAAGCTAAAAAGATAAACACTAGGACAAATGATGCCATAAGCAACTAAATTTGGGGGTGGTACAGACGAGAAAGGAGTGGGAAACATTATGTTCATTATTGCTTACAGTAAGGAGAAGTCGTTAATACAACAGATACAGTAATTTATGGCACGGCTCTACAATGGAATAATTTTAATCTATTAAAGAGATTGAGGTTGTTCTACATGTTTAGATGTACATGTAGAGTTTCCAAAGTACACTATCATTTCCAGAATAGATTAAACTTTAAAAGAATAGTCTATAAAAGGACAAAGAGTATAGGCATATAAGTTTGTATATGTATGCTGATACAGATTTACAGGCAGGCCAAATGAGGCACAGAAACCCAGAGATTTCCTCTTGGTACTTGAATGCTTAGGAACAGGCAGTCTTTTTCACTGTAAATACTTTTTTTACTGATAGTAATGATTGTATGTATTTATGGGGCACATGAGATATTTTGATATATACATACAATGTATAATAATCAAAGCAGGGTAATTAGGACATTCGGCACCTCAAAAGCTGATCATTTGTTTATATTGACAACATCCTGAATCCTCCCTTCCAGCGATTTTGAACTACACCCTGCCGATGCCTTTTGAACTTTGTGTCTTGCACATGTGTTACCTATTTTAAAATTTATATTGTTATTTCTTTTGCAAGGAAAAATATGGGATAGAATGTTGATTTTGCCCTCCAGAGTTTCCCACGCCTTTGAGGTGAGAGGGATAAACAGATAACTCTAAAACAATGAGTCAGGTGCTTATGAAATAGAAATGAACCAGGTGCTTTGGGGAAACGGAAGAGGCTTAATTCCTCCTGGACGGTTAGAGAAGCTGAGTTTTGAATGTAAAGAATGATTTAGGAGATACTTCTAAAATGACAGCATCAATAGACTTAGTGACTGGCTCAGGTATAAAGTGAGGCTGCAGGAAAAAAAGTCAAATGCTGAAACAAAACATTGTGCCTCATAAATATATACTTTTTTTTCTTTTCTTTCTTTCTTTTTTTTTTTTTTTGTAGAGACAGAGTCTCACTTTATCGCCTTTGGTAGAGGGCTGTGGCGTCACACAGCTCACACAGCAACTTCCAACTCCTGGGCTTAGGCGATTCTCTTGCCTCAGCCTCCCGAGTAGCTGGGACTGACTATAGACGCCCGCCACAACACCCGGCTATTTTTTTGTTTTGCAGTTTGGCTGGAGTCGGGTTTGAACCCATAACCCTTGGTATATGGGGTCGGTGCCCTACTCCATGAGCCACAGGTGCCGCCTCCTAAAATTGTTATTTGTCAATTAAAAATACTATGTAATCAAAAAAAGAAAAGACTCACTGGTTCTGGTTCTGACCACTCAGTGGATTGCAGGACCATGTATTTTTATTTTTATTTATTTTTTTGAGACAGAGTCTCATTTTGCCACCTTTGGTAGAGTGCTGTGGCGCCACAGCTCACAGCAACCTCAAACTCCTGGCCTCAAGCGATTCTCTTGCTGCAGCTTCCCAAGTAGGTGGGACTATAAGCATCTGCGACAATGCGTGGCTATTTTTTAAGAGTCGAGGTCTCACTCTGGCTCAGGCTGGTCTTGAATTCGTGAACTCAGGCAACCCACCCGCCTCGGCGACCCAGAGTGCTAGGACTACAGGCGTGAACCACTCTGCCTCTCCGTGCAGAGTGGTTCATGCCTATAATCCTAAACGTAGGATTATAGGCGTGAACCAGGCGCCCAGGCAAGGACCATGTATTTTTAGTTCACCAAACTTATTTTTTGAGACAGAGTTTTACCCCGAGGTCCTGGGTAGAGAGAGTCTCACAGCGATATAGCTCACAGCTCCCTCAAACTCGTGAGTTTGAGCAGTCCCAAATGGCTGGGACTACAAGCATACACCACCATGCCTGGCTAGTTTTCCTGTTTTTAGTAGAGACAGGGTTTTGCTCTTGCTCAGGCTGGTCCTGAACTCCTAAGCTTAAGCAATCCACCAGCCTCAGCTTCTCAGAGTGCTAAGATGACAGGTGTAAGCCTCCTTGCCTGGTCTCAGCAAACACTTTATACCACCCTAGTATCTTCCAAACGCTATGTTGACTCTTGGGGATAAGAAGTTAAGAAATGATCTGTGTCCTCAAGGAATGTGAAGTCCAATAATACTGTGTGGTAGATGGCAATAATGACCTCATTATTCACTGCTCTCCAGTGTCCATATGCTTCCCAGCACCCTCCCACCAAGGGCAGGTCATTTTGTCCTGTACCAAATAGTGACCCCAACTCAGTGACTGGCTTTGGTAAAGAGATGCTAACAGGCATGATGCAAGCTGCCCTGGGAAATGGGATTGGGCGTTGGTTCTCTCTCTCTCTCTCTTACTTTGGCTGTCACCATGAAGTCAAGATGCAATAATGCCCTTTATGAAGCAACTAAAAGGACATACTTCCCCTTGCATTAACATTATTTTGAAAAGAGAGAAAAAGGGTGGTGCCCGCAGCTCAGTGGGTGGGGTACCAGCCACATATACCAAGGCTGGCGGGTTCAAACCCAGACCGGGCCAGCTAAAAGAACAATGACAACTGCAACAACAAAATAGCTGGGCGTTGTGGCAGGTGCATGTAGACCCAGCTACTTGGGAGGCTAAGGCGAGAGAATTGCTTTGAGTCCAAGAATTTGAGGTTGCTGTAAGATGTGAATGGCAAGGCACTCTACCAAGGGTAACAGCTTGAGACTCTGTCTCAAAACCAAAAAAAAAATTAAAAGAGAGAAAAGAAAAGCACAAATCAAACAGATCATCTGCAGCTAATTATTTGTCTAGATCTGTTACATTTAACGGAGTATTATAATAGACGAGGGAAATCTGGCGGCTGCATCTCCTCCCCTAGGTCAGGTCTACCCCACCACTCTGTCCAAATTAGAAAACACTGCCCCCTTCTTTGGGGCTGATTCAGCCCAGTGCCAGGCAAAACGTTCCGCAAGGGGAGTGCATCTCAGCCAACACTTGCTCCTTTAGCTGCCTGTCCTTGTGCCGTGGACAACATGTGGTAGCCCTGCCTAAACCCTAGATGAGACTTTCTTTAGTAGCAAAGCTTATATGGGTGCCAGAAACTCAGTCTCACTGGTTAAGTGACACTGCATTTGTCAGCTCATTTATAAAGTCTAGAAAAGAAAACTTATTTGAGAAAGCTTCTATAAAATATAACGAGAAATTTGTTTTTGATCACGAGCTAACATATATGTTTTACAGAATTCTGACAATATTAATCTTTTGTCTTTGCACTGGATGGATGTTGAACCCATGTGAGTACAATTTCTATAAAGGAGTCTCGGCCTATAAGTTGAGCGAGCCTCCCTGAGAGATTAAATGTTCATTAACTAGTTAACATGATTGGATACTATGATCCTCTAAGTCACTTCTAGGTAGAAAGCTGTTTAAAAAAAATTATTGTTTATGGTTGTGAAGCCAGGAATAAAAAAATATATATTATTTTTATCTTGGCCTGTACAACTCACAATGGCAAAATTGACTAAAAAAAAATGTCAAAAATTTATTTTTTATGTGTGGGTTTAAAATATAGGGCTTCCTGAGGCAAAGAGGAATAATACATTTAACCAAACAGTACTTTTGTTGTGATTCCAACCACATGGAGTCAGTGAAGTAAAGAAAAGAACATTGAGTCTTGTTGAGTGTGCAATTGATATTTATATTGTAAACTAATGTATTTTTCTAATCTTGTTGCAATATAACAGGAATGGTAGGAACAAATCATTGAATTTACAAAACTGATTTGTTCACATTTAAAGAATGGAGAGAAACATAAAACCATGCAATTAGGCCAGCAGTCGAGCAGCCTCATCAGCGGTGTGTATATTTTCCATATGCTCTCATTTCATTTTATGTAACCTTGTCATAAACATCAGTTAAGCAGGAACAGTGCACTCATTTGTAAATCATACCCTGTAGGTTAAGTGCTAGTGTTCGGTTTGAAAGCTTTCTGATTTAATTCTAACAGTAAACATTTCAAGAGAATGATTACAAATGTTTTGGTATCAGAAAAATAATTTAATTGTCCATTGGCTTATTTGGAGAAAATCCTTTATGTTTTAATAGAGAAATCTGTGATGATTTTATGTGTGCTTTTTGCATAAAATACTTACATGATGTACTTAGGAATTCACTTTACCAGGACACAGAATAATCTTTATTCTCAGAGAACAACTCATAACACCAGTACTGAGCCCTTAGAATCCTACATTGTGCTAGGAATAGGGACTATATACAGAAGCAGTACCGGAGTTTAGGACCAGCTTTTAAGGACCTACAAGGGCACTTTTTAAAAAAAACCACAATTTTTTCTTTATCATCACAATAGATTGTATAAATACATTTTATTATATCCTTACAATGATATGCTACAGCAGAGAAAAGGAAGAAGCTACACATAAAAGCTACAGCACGGATGCATCTCACAGACATAAGGAAAAATGAAATAAGCCAGACCCAAAAGAACATAGTCATTCTGTGTGATTCTATTTATACAAAGTTCACAGACAAAAGAAAGCAATTTTGTGGTATGGTGGTGGTGGTAGTGGAGACGTGTGTGCATGTGTGTGTGTGTGTGTGTGTGTGTGTACACAGAGACTGGGAAACACCACGGAGGAACTTTTTGCGTTGCTGACAAGGTTCTGTACCTTGATCCAAGTAGTGGCCACATAGGTGTTTACATGAGCAAAATTTCCTCAAGCTGCCACTTAAGATTGTTATGCTTTATTGTACATAGTATGTTATACCTCCTTAACAACCACCAGCATCATCACACAATACATTTGAACACTTGTGGTCTAGTCATATGCTAAGCCTGGCTCACAGCCATAGGAAAATTTTCTTCAAGAAAATTCTACTATGTGCTCTATTTTACTTTATGTTCTATTCTGCCTTTAAATGCCAATCAAGAATTGATTTAGGATGTGCACGGTGGCTCATGTTTATAATCCTACCACTCTGGGAGGCCGAGATGGGTGGATTACTTGAGCTCAGGAGTTCAAGCCCAGGCTGAAGCAAAAGGCTGTTTTTGTTTTTGTTTTTATTTTTTAATATATACCTCATCTTGTTTACTTAATTATTGTGTTAAGACATTTATACTCTATACTAATAGATCTGACATGAGACCCTGTTTTAAAAATAAAAAAACTGAGCATGATAGAGTCTGCCTGTAGTCCCAGCTACTCAAGAGGCTGAGGCAAGAGGATCGCTTGAACTCAGGAGTTTGGGGTTATAATGATGCCATGGTACTCTACCCTGGAGGACAGAGTGAGACTCGGCCTCAAAAAAAAAAAAAAAAGAACAAAATGATTTAACAGAAAGTCTAATGTTTTCAATCTTATTTTTTTCATATGCCATTACATTGTACATAAAGTTAATCCTTGGGCAGTTTTCTTCATTATCATTGTCCTTGGTTTTTCAATGCCTCTAAGAGTTGTTTTAGTTGCTCAGTGTGTAGTGGAAGAAGTGACAAGGTTAGGGAAGAGACACATGGGGCTGAGACAGCTCGTGTCAGGCTGGTCTGTGCGCTGTCCGCTTTTTAAAGATCTATGTCTCTAAGGCAAACTGGACAAATGGGTCAGTGGTGATCTCCTTTTTTCCAAAGGGCAGCACACAAAGAGCTAGGTGGAAACTGTGATTAATGTGTCACTTTAAATCGGGACAGAAGATGTACTACCCTTTCTCTAAAAGAGATAAATTTGGTCTTTTGCTAACACAATTGAGACTATTAGCCTAAAGGTCCTACTCTCCCCTCATATTAAGTAACAATGACAACATGTAAGGCTTTACAAACATCTTATAGGACTGGTTGCTTTGGTCTTTCTTTTTTCTTTGAACAGAGACCAGGAGAGATAGCTTTATTTGAACTAAGAGTTGGATAATGAAAGTATGATATGAAATCTCATATAGAGCTAAGGATTAGAGACTAGGTTCCAATATGGCAGAGCTCGTCAACGACGTGGATCTACCTCTCAACAACCCTGCAGTTAGTATAACCAATAAAAGTTCTGCTGGGAGGTATACTTCCCACTAATTGCCCAAGTGTGCCAACATTACAAAAAAGGTAATTTTTTCTTCATAGTTAAATTTCCACAACACCTCCCAACCACTAGTATTACAAAAGGAAGTAAAAAAAAAAAAATCACATTTTATAGATCTTAAACTTATCTTCAGCATTTAGCTCAAAGGTCTCGCCATCTTCAAGAAATAGTTCCCCTGCTAACCTTTGCTAGCCCATAACAATCTTTTCCCCATTTTCCCTAGCCAGTCAGAGTGAGGCTCAGATGGGGGGTGCAAGGGGCAATTTCCGCCAGTACATGACATCTGAAGCTTGATGGGAGAGCAGAACCGGTGAGACTTGAGGGAAGGTCCAGGCCCTGTATTCAGTTAGAGTCTCTGCTGGAAGAGGAGGAAGAGGAGGAGGAATGCTTGCCATGCTTGTGGTGTTTGTGCATCTTTTTATGAGCTTTCTTCATTTTCTTCCTCATCTTCTTGTCATTAGTCATTCCTGGCCCTAGCACGCCAGGAGCCAAGGGATTCACAGGAGGCATGCCAGGAGCAGGTGGTGGGTATGGAGGAGGGTAGGGACCTGGGAGTTGGCATCCTGGATACCCTGGCTGTGGCACAGGATGAGGAGGCCCAGCTGGAGGGAAAGCTGGATTTCCCTGGGGAACTCCTGGGGGAGCAGGAACAGGGCCAGGAGGAAAGGCTGGATTGACAGGTGGTGGATGGGCAGGATTGCAACCTCCAGGGTATCCGATGTTTGGGGGATAGGGATTTGGCCATGGTTGCCCTGCATTGGGATTCCACATGTTCAGGTGTTTCCCCCAGCCTCTTCCTCCAAAAGACAAGCAAACGGAGATGCTAGCTCTCAGCTGTGAGGGGACCTCAGCCCAGTAACTGTCAAAGAAGCAAATTGACGAGTCCAGATGCTCTCTCACCTTTCCTTGACCGACCGTGATTCCTCCTTTTTCCCGATCTTGGCTCTCACTTCCTGGTCACCCCTACCAATCTTCGGTCTTTTTTTTTTTTTTTTTGGCAATTTGTTGCTTTTATTAGAGGTATTGATGATGAATATAATGTCACTGAAGAAATGGTTTCCTTATTGCCATTAAAAGGCACAACTAAATTAAGAGGTTTATAAAAGCAGTAGAAAACATGATGAAGTAATTTTCTTTGACCATTATCGACATATCTAGTATAATTACTGATGGTGCCCCATGATGGTAGGTAAAGGAGAGGGGCTTGTAAAATTAATAGAAGGTGATACAATTGCCACACAAAACTCACATTTGATGAAATATCACTGCATAGTACATCAAGAAAATGTATTCATGAAGGCTTTAAAAATGGATAACATCATGCAAATTGTCATCAAGACTGTGCATTTCATAAAGGTCATGGGATTAAATCGTCACCAATTCTGGGAATTCCTTAAAATTATTATTATTATTGTTTTTTTATTTTTATTTTTTATTAAATCATAGCTGTGTATATTAGTGCAATCATGGGGTACAGTGTGCAGGCTTCATATACAATCTGAAATATTTTCATCCAACTGTTAGACATAACCTTCCTGGGATTTCCTCATTTATTGTTTTTCTTAGCAAAGTATCTCAAGAATGGAAGAAAAAGTATCCAATGTATACAGCCCTACTATGAAGCTAATTTATAGCTTTCATATTAAGGCTATAACCCAATTATAGCACAACAAGATGGGAAATGGGTAAGGGAGCAAAGGGGAGGGTAGGGTGGGTGGAGAGAGGGTAAATGGTGGGATCACACTTATGGCGCATCTTAGAAGGGACAGGTGAAACCTACTAAATGCAGAACACAAATGCTTTGGCCTTTCTTGCAGTGATTCTCAATTCACATAACAAGACATTGCCTGGTAATTGATCACCAGAGCCTACAGCTGAGCACAAAGGTGTTCATGCACCACATTCCAGAAAAAGCCTTCATAATTGGCTGCAGGCATCCTCTGTATGACAGAAAGAAACTGCCTTTCTCCTGGCCAAGCCTTAAGCTTGACTCTGGGATGGGCAATTTTCTCCATTTTCTTCAGGCGTCCAGTGGATACCTTGAGAGGTTCCAGAGCTTAACATTCCTGAGGATGCCTCCCCCAACAGGGTGGCCTACCTGGCACTTGAGCCCTAGAATTGAGAAGCTCTGTGCTGGACCACCATAGAGAGAACTGTAAAGCTTGGGGAGAAAAGGAGAATCTGAGGGTGGGAGTTTCAGAAGGACCCTTATAGGACCTTGCTATGTCCTGCATGGCAGAAAGCTGACATTGGATGCCTGCCACATAGTGTGTCACTAGGCCCTCAGGACTTTTCTTATTCCTTCTTCCTGCTCAACATGCTGGAGGGCAAGCAGCACTGGGGGAGATGTTGCAGAAAAGTGTTTAAGGGCCACATCCTGTGCCACCAACCAGCCACTGTAAGAAGTAAAGGACCCAGCTGGGCTTGCAAGGAGTATGGGGATAAGATTGAATTTAAGTTGAGCATGAAGTTGGGTTTTAATACTGAAAAGTTATAAAATCTGCCTCAGGGAGCCACTGCTGTACCCACAGAATAGTAGAATAGGCTTCTTTTTCATCTCCCCTTTCTCCGACAGCCATTCTCAATGCACAGCTCTCTAAACCATCAATCAGATCATGTCACAACCCTGTCCAACGTCTTGCAATGACTTCACATCGCATTTGGACTGAAACCCAAAGTCCTTTCTGTGACCTTACATGGTTGGGCCCCTGCTGTATCCTTGACCCTCATTCTGCTCACTCTGTGGTCTTGCTCTGCAACTCTGCCTTCCCTTCCTTCTCTTGGATGTGTCAAGCAATTCTCCTCTCCAGGCATTTTCTGGTTCCTCTGCTGAAAACACTATTCCCCAGATATTCTCATCTCTTTTTTCACTCAGGTTCCACTCAAATGTTGCATCCTTAGAGAGGCCATCTCTGATCGCTATCTGTAATAGCTGTCCTCCCACCCCCACCTCAGGAAGCCTTTTTCTTTTCACCATGGTTCTTAGATCTACTCAATGTTATATATTTTTATATGTTATTGTCTGTTTCCTGACAGCATCCAAGTTTCACATGGGGCAATGATTTTATCTCTTGCTTACTTCAGTACCCTAGGCAAAGAATAGTGCCTGGCACATAAAAGATTTCAAAAACATTTGTTAAATGAATGACTGCCTAAGATGCCATCAAAGGACAGGAAGCTTCAAGAGAAATGAGCTTAAAACTTAGTAAAAATAACCCATGTAATATTTAAAGCCCACTGAGTTGAGATTCCTTAATAAATTCATTATTAGTTGAAGACTTAACAGTAACCATGAAAGATTGCTGTGGTTTGGTTCACCAATATGTAAAATGAAAGATGGGCTTAATCTGTATACCAATCTTTGAACCCTAAGGCAGGAGGGCTAATTTTACAAAAGTTGATGTATGTGGTAGATTAAGAAAAGAATAAAGACCACTCTTTTTTTTAACTCCTTTTATCCAAATTGAATAAAATTCTTCCCCTTTTGAATCTGAACATGGACCTGTGGCTTTGTTTGGTTAGCAGGACAAATAAAATGCTGCCTTGAATTCTGGCTTGCCGTCCCTTGCTGCTGGGAGCCAGGAGTCCATCATATGGAAAGGCCACATAGGAGCATCCTGTCATTCCTGCCGTCCAGGTGAAGTGCTAATCTCCACATGTCTGCAGTTGCATGAGAGAGCCCACAATAAGCAGCAATGATTCCAGCCCAAATTGCTGATTTCACAGAATAGTGAACTAATGGATAGTTCTTGCTTTAGGATAACAAGTTTTGGTGTGAATTGTTACACAGCAGAAGCTAACTGTTTGGGTGCACTACTTACTACAGTAAGTTAAAACTGCCAAGACACATAGGTGCCTGCTTCCTGCACTTTGGCCTATGGGTTTTAACTGGGGGATATAGGAACATACACAGGAAACCCTGGAGAGCTGGTTTTGAACCCAGTATACTATTAATTGGCTGTGTTAGCTAGGGCAAATTGCTTAACCTTTCTGAACCTTAGTTTTCTTATATATAAAATAGAGAACAGACCCTCAAACTGCCCTAATCTCACCTCACACGTTTGCTCAAATTCTGATCTAAAGACAGCAACTTCAGCATGTCTTAGGAGCTTGTTAGAAATGAAGAATCTCATATCTCACCAGACTTAGTTCATCAAAATCTGCACTTTAACAAGATCTCTAGGCAATCTGTGTTCCCATTCATTTTGAGAAGTACTGCCTTACCAAGTCGGTATTGCTCAAAATCACCATAACTCTAAGACCCCTAACAGTGACGAGCCACCCAGCTTTTGCTTGGGAACCGTTCCAATCTTGCAGGGAAACTTGGCTAGGATATTTTTTTTGGCCTCTTCACAGGCAGACAGGCACAGCAGTTGAGGAGCTTTGTTCAGGGCTCAGCTAAAATCGCAGTTTAGGACACCGCCCCCTCCACCCCTCCGCCCCTGCTGCTTAAGGATGTCCAGTTGGTAAACTTTTGATGATCATCCCTACTCTTAACCTTGCCTGAAAATGGCCAGGATGTGCCAGGGGAATGAGCCTTTTGCATCTACAACTGCCCTTGCCCCTTGGAGCTTGGAATTTGTTTGTACACGTATTCCCCCTCTATTTCTTATCCCTACACAGGCCCTTTCTTTCCTCCTGGCCAGCCCGACCTGCTCAGGCGGCCGAGCATGCCCAGTTTAGCTGCGAGCATGGCCCCAGTCCCCAATGCGCAGGTGCCACGTCTCCGGGTTTTGGTAGCCACCGGCTGGAAGGAAGAGGCGGTGGAGTAGCCGCGGGGAAGAGGGAACCCTCCGGGAGTCCTGGAGCGGCGCGTTGAGGGTCCACACAAAGGGTGATCCTCGTCGGAAACCTTTAGGGCCTGAGCATGTGACTGGTGGGAGGCATATGGGGGCCGTCCTAGGGTAAGGGAAGAAGCCGGGAATTGGCTGGAGCAGCGCCCCAACATCCCAGGGACCAAAGTCTAGGGGGCTTGTGTGTCTCAGGCTGCACTTTGGGAGAAGACTTTTCGGAACCACTTAATCTCTCAGTCACTCAGGGTAAGCCTCACGAAAATAAGACATTGTAGTTACTTGCTTTGGAAGAATAGTTTTACGGATTAAGTGAATAAAAGGCATTTAGACCAACACCTGACGCGCTGTACGCGCCGCCTGTGTTTATTAAACAAAATATAAACAAATAAACAATCCCCCCACCCGGCCACGGCTCCGGAGCATCAGTTTTCGTTTACACCCACCCACAGCCCACGGCGGGCTGCCAGTCTCCCACCCGAGGAGGGTGCCGTCCCCTCACCCCTCTTTCCCGGTGCGCCCCCGACCCGAGGGCGTGGGGCACGTGCGGGGGAGACCCCAGAGGAGCGCGCGGCAGCGGCTGCCCCGGACGCCCCACCCACCTTCCCCAGCACGGTCCTCCACCCCCCTCAGCCGCCCGGCCCCCGGCCCGAGAGGCGGTGCCCCGGGCCACTCGGCGCCCCCTCCCCGCCTAGCCGGCTCGCGGCCGCGGGGCGGGCGGCCCGGCCCCTGCCCACCCCCAGCCCAGCCGGGCGCGCCGCACTGGGCATGCTCCGTAGCCTGGGCAGGTTGGGGCTGCAAGGCGACAGCTCGGGCTCCGGAGCCGGGAGACGAGAACCAAGAGGGAGACTCGGGGGCAGGGGAGGAGGAAGCGGCGGGCCACGGAGGGGCGGCGGGGCCCGGAGCCCGGGACACGCAGAGCCCGGCGGCGGGCGGGCCGGCGCTGCCCCGTGGGCTCGCCGGGGACGCGGCGGAGACCCCCGGTCCTCGGCAGAGGTTAGGACCGCGCGGCCGGGAGGCGGAGAGGCCGGGGAGGGGGGGCGGAGGCAGGCGGGAGGGCGGGACTGGGGCGCGCCGGGAGGGGGCTCGGCGGCGGCTCTCGATGGCGGGGAGGGGGTTGGTGACGCCGGGAGCAGTAAGTGAGCTGCACCGCCAACAAGAGCTCACACACACACACACGCGCGCGCGCGCACACCCGCGCGGACACACTGGGTCGCCAGGCAGCGGCCGTCGCCGCATCCCCGGCTGCAGCTCCAGGCAAAGTGACAGGTAGGAGAAAGCATTTCGGGTCCCGCCCGAGGATGCTCCCGCCCGCCCGGGCCGGCGGGGCTTGTTTGCTTTCCGCGGGTGCGTCCCGGACGCGCGCGCGCGCACCCGGATGCCCAACGGGGACCCAGTGCAGGTGCCGGGTGCGAGGCGCCCTGTGCGCGCGGGAGGCAGGGGACCCTGCTGCCACCCCCCTTCCCGGTAGTCATCCTCAGACTCTCCAGACGTTCACCCGCGTCTGGGCTAGAAATAGCTCCGCTCGACGTGTATATGATTATTTTGGTCGGAAATAGTTGGCACCGTGCAACGCATGTAAATGTGTGTGCGTGTGGATCCTCTTACCTCTTCTGGGGAAATCATAGAAATAATTGACCATTTCCACTTCAAACAACACCGGCAGGCTCAGCCCTCATTGGAGGCACTGTTCTGGCTTCCTCAAAGCATATAAATGAAGGAGAGTAAAGATTGCTTCATTTTCAGGATTTTAAAGTTGCTTTTTCCTTACCCAATTAGACCCTGTCTGTATAGTACAGTACTTCTGAGTGTAGACTTTGTTTGTAGACAGTACTGAAGTATGGAAATAAGGAATTCTCCAAATTTCAAAATGCAACAGCAACTTTATCTAAAATCATACAACTGTCATAAAGACTAGTATTTTTTTTCCCAGAGAGAAATGAAAATGCCGTTATATTTCCATAAACATAGATATGTTTGAGAGGTGACTGACTCTTCTAACTTTTTTTAAAACCTTGTAGCGATTTTAGCTATTGTTCACTTGTGGCCAAAACATTTACCATAAATGTGATATGTGGTGGTATATAAATTTAAGTTACGGGTGTGTGGAGATAGCTGTTTAATAATTAGGTTTGGATGGCATTATAGGCAGCCACATAACATCGTAAAATGGAATTGGATTTCCCCTTTAAAGAGAAATCAAATTCACAAAATAAACATAACCAGGAGAAGCAACTGGTGACTTTACCTAGGCATTCTCGGAGGAGGTTAAAAAAGTATCTGAACAATTGTGTTCTTCAGAATAGAAAAATTGTGTGCGTGTGTATATAAAATTTTAACTTTATCCTCAAGTGTTTTTAAGATTAATTTTGAAAATGTGTGGTGGAACTGAGAATCTAATAATTTATATCCTTCAACTTTCATTAGCCTAAGTTATAGAATACACAGAAGATCAAAAATCTAGCTCAGCAGGGGCATGTGGTTAATCCCTATCAGTGTTACGTAATCTAAAATGCTGTGTTTTTCATAGAACAGTCTACATATTTCTCAGTTGCTGTATTGATCTGTTATATCTTCTTCCTTTTGAACTACAGAATTTTAATAAATGATTTCCATCTTGAGAAAACACCTGTTTCATTAACAATTCACTTTTTAGATGGCAAAGCATTTTTTTATTGGCATTGTTAATGTGCATGATGCATTTGCTGCTAGAACTAGTAACCTCTCCAATGTAATACAACACATCTAAAGGTACCATGTGTTAGATTACTGATGACACTTACCTCCAATTATGTTATTACTCAGCCATGGGAACTTAGTTTTGATTTAGTTTTGATGATATTACTACCCAACTCTGAATTAAATCACTCATGAAAGTTCTACAAGTAACTGTCAAAACAGAATTTCTAAGACTCCATTCAGTTGATCACTGGGTGCACATTTACATCTGTCAGGATAATTCTACCTTTATTTTGCAAATGCACGCCCACTCAGAAAGCTTTGTTCTAAAATACTCTTTTGCAAGTTTTATATTTGTGTGCCTGAAAATGTGAATGATGTTATTAAACTACTTACATGCCCTGGATTCCTGAGGTGTGTGTTTTTGCCTTACAAGATAGAGAAATAGGGAAACTTACAAAAGGTTAGGGGTTACCAAAAAGATTACGAAGACATGGATTTTTAAAATCTGTATCACCTCTGAAATATTTCGCCTACAGCAGAGTCTGGAGTGATGGTAGTTTGTCTTTCCTCAAAACATGTCCAACTGTTTTTGCATTAATGTATACTGCTGATTTTGACAACATGGGACAATGACACTTGGCAATCCCAACGAACATCATAAATTTTTTTTTTTTTTTTGAGACAGAGTCTCAAGCTGTCACCCTGGATAGAGTGCTGTGGCATCACAGCTCACAGCAACCTCCAGTTCCTGGGCTCAAGCGAGTCTCTTGCCTCTGCCTCCCAAGTAGCTGGGATTACAGATGCCCACCACAACACTGGCCATTTTTTGGTTGCAGCCGTCATTGTTGTTTGGTGGGCCCGGGCTGGATTCGAACCCGCCAGCTCAGGTGTACATGGCTGGCGCCACAGGCACCGAGCCCGAACATCATATTTTCCTAGGGTACTACTGCATCCATTTGGAGGTTTGATTTATTAACAATTTAACTGAATAGTAAATGCCTGGTAAGCTGAGGCGAAATTGATCTTTAATGCTGCTAAGCTGTTTTCCTTTTATTGATTATATGTGAAATTTATGAAAGGATGTGATAGAAGTGAAGTTAGTGTCTGAGTTCAGTGTTTGTATGTCCATCCCTAGTTTTTCAGATGTAATTGGCAAACTCAAATAACAGAACCAATGATCAATTTTTGCAGATTATTAAAAAAACATGTTAGTAATTACCTGCCAAATTTGATTTTTTAAATTTTAAAATCCTAGGTTGAGAATAAATTTTGTCTTTTTGGACCAGAGCGCCGACATAATATAGTCACCGCAAATTTCTCATGTTTTCCACCAATGCCCTTAATAGTGAACTTAAATATGTTTGGGGGAAGTAGGACATTTTTTTTGAAACTTAAAATCATTTAGCAGACTGTGCCTGAATTATTGTTTGTGATCACTTAAAAAGTAAGGTGAAACAGCATGTTTATTAGCACTGCTGACCCAGGTTTCTGATAAACTGTCTATTACAGTGAGTCCCTGTAAAACCAAGAACTTCTGCGTTTGATATGCAGAATGAGGTCAAGGACTAATGGAGACGCTTTAATGATCACAGTTGGTATTTCATGTCCAGACCTAAGTTTCTAAAACAATTGCTTTTCACCTCGTAATGTATGAATTTGTAGGCCATATTAGTGTCTGTCAAAAAGACTTATCCCCCTGCTGAGAAATAAATAAAGCTTTTCATGGCTGGTGGGTGGAAGCAGTGACTTTCTGTGGTTTTGCTGTTGGTGTGCAGATGTTAACTGTGCTTGCGAAGACACTGCTTAATTCTCAGGGCTGTCCATTCCACATTTTCCTATTTCCCAATCGTACGGTGGAGATAGAATAACCTTGCATAGGTCTTTCTAACATTTCTTAGTATTTGTTTTTCTGTTTAGTAGTTTTTCTATTGATAAAGGCTCACCCTTTACAGTGGAAATACTTTCTCAAGTTATGGTATTATATATCTAGTTATGCTTTAGAGTGATCTAAAGGTTTTGCAAGTTCCTAGGCTGTGATTCTTTAGATCACCAAATACAAAAATAGGTTTACTTCACCCTTAATGGAAGTAGACCCAGGTATGTTCATGCCTTACTGAGCGGATGAACAAGTTTGCATTGTCTTTGTTGCAACTAAGACTGCTTTCAAAATATCACTTTTATTTGCAAGGTCCATTTCACTCTGGTGTAACAAACGCTTCCAAACTCCCCTTTCTAAGAGTCTGGCTGGAAGCTTATCCCTCTGTATGTTTTTCCTATACTGAAGGTGTAGAGGAGATGAAAATAGAGGAGATGAAAATAATAATGCCCTACCTTTCAAATCTCACCTAGGAGATCATTATGTTCTAAGGAATGAATGACCAAGCAGAGTTTTGATTTTCCCTGCATGAACTCCAATCCACTTTTTCTTTCCTATACTTTTTGGAATCAAAATAGTTGAAAGCAACATAGATCAGAAGAAGGTTTTTCTCTGAACACCTTTCTGGCCTACTACTTATAAAACCTTCAATGAGAATGTCACACGCCATGTGACCACAGATACTGTTATCTTCTCCCCTTGACTGGGAGTCTCCTTCGTAGAAGGATCCTGTGATCCTTCCGTGTGCCCAGGGTTGAGAAATTCCACCTCTTACTTTTGAAACACCATTGGGCCAGGCAAATCGAAGCTTAAGTTACATTGCCCTTCTAAAGCATTCTTTTCCTCCTGAACAATTGAAGGATGTTTTTGCCTTTCTAACATTAATGAACTGAAGTAGGTAGCCATTTCTTTAGATACAGGAAGGAAAAAATTTCTCAAATTAATTAATTATAAGCAGCTCATCCAGAGAGGAGAGATCACAGAACTCTGATTTTACATTTGACATTTTCCCTCCTTTCCCCCAGAACTGGAGTTCTTTACCTTGTAGGTCCACCCATCAAGGTTTGAGGATGCAATTTGGCGTGTCCACAAATGTAGCTGGCAAGTGAAAGACAACTGTATTTCACTTAATTCCAAGTGACGTGGCAAGCATTAGAGCCACTGTTACATCTTGATAAGTAACGGGTCGAAAAGAAACACATACATTGCTGTGCAATAATTTTGATAAATATTTTTTCAATGGGACTGCTTTCGATTGTACTTTAAGCTTTTAATTTTATGAATTTAAAGATACTATGCTGAGCAGGGACTATACCATTATCTTTCAACCTTTTTTTATCTCACGGCACACTTGAACTTATAGTTAAACTTCAGCAGCATGCTTAAATTGTGTTGATCAAAAAAAAAAGAGTGAAAAAAGAATATACTTTGCTTTGAACTTCTTTTGAAAATAATTTAATGAATGATCTTTAAAAATTTTCATGTACAACTAAGATCCTCGCAAGGCACACCAGTGTGACTCAGCACTTGGGTTGAAAAGCACTGGTCTGTACCCTAGGGTTCAGCGTTTGCAGAGGGCATCCACAGCCTATGCTAGGTGGATGAACATCTGCCCTAGAAATGAGGCAGCTAGGTGGGCGGAGGTGTTTGCACTGTGGGTTTGCTTTCAGCAGTCAGTGCTGCTGAGACCTTCAGACATTGGAACAGGCAGACGGGAGCTCGAATCCTGATGGCTGTCCTGCGCTAGCTGTGTGATCCTGGGCATCCACTTTGAGAATCACTTGTCTCGTCTGTAAAATGAGAAGAATAACCTTATAGCGCAAAAGTACCTGACACTGTGCTATGAATAACGAGTGTGCTGTGTTACTGCTGCTTTTACCATGCCTGCTGCCCCTCCTCCTAACAATGCTGCCAGTGAAACTATTCACCCCAGTTGTTATTCATAGGGACAGATGGCATTGAACTATCTGTACAGAGTAGGCTGAGAAAATTCCTATAAAACTTATAAGGGACATTTGCTGGGCCACTCTGCAGGTACAGAAAGTTCCAGTCACCCCACAGGGCCACCACGAAGTGCCAGATTCTCTTTTTGGGTTTGTCTACCCCAGTAACTGCGTTTGGACTGAGGGACCTGACGTTAGCTCAGTCCTACAGCCTCAAAATTATGTGACGGTGAGATGTTGAAACAGATGCTATTCCCAGGGTTTCCCAGCTAGACTTTGAAAAAAGACCGTATTAAGCTATTTAGGCCTGGTAGGAGAGATGCCGGCCCTAGAAGAATTCGGGGATCTCTGATGCTTAGGGGATGACGTCCTGGATCTTCATCTCCCCACTTTCCATAGTAATAGCAACAAAAACGAAACAAAACAACAGATGTTTTGTTGCACACTTAAAATATGCCACTTCAGTTAATCCTTCCAGCAGCCTTCTGGGGTGGGTACTAACAGCACCTCCAGTTTACATTAGGGGAAACCCAGACTCAGAGAGGTTAAGTTAATCAACCCAGGGAAGTAGATTTGGGATCAAAACACAGGGAGGTTGACCCCAGAATCCCAACTTCTAATCACTGTACTAAGTTGCCTGCCTTTAAGATGGCACGTGCTACAGAAAGACGGTTACAATAAAAAGTTTTGTGATAAGAGAATAGCTTAAGCCCAAGAGTTTGATGTTGCTGTGAACTGTGATGCCATGGCACTCTACCAAGGGCAACATAGTGAGACTCTGTCTCAAAAAAATAAAATAAAATAAAAATAAAAGTTTTGTGATAATTATTTTAAGTGACTAGGCTGAGATGTGACAGAACAGCTTCTGGCAGCCCTGCTGTGAACCTAGAATTAAAATAGGAAGTTGAGGATGAAACCCTGGGTCCTTTGTTTCTGCAATTGCCTGGGACAGAAGTCTGAGGTTACACATGCTACTTTGGGGCAACCTAAAGACATAATTTTGGTTTTCTGGAGCACAGTTTTATCTGGTGAAGTTCTCATGTTTTCAGCCAGGGTGCTGTGGACTCTGATTCCTCCAAGGGCAAAGCAAGTAACGTGGCTGAGTGTGGCTGACCAGTGTCGGTGACCTTAGGGAGTGGTGGGGCTCATAGGAGCCCAGGGCAGCCCCTCCCAGGGAGCAGCTTGCATGGGGTTGACAGATTTCGGCCAGCTTGGCCTAGGCCTCAGGGTTGCCACTGCCTCTATACTTTCTAGAGAAGCATGGAATCCAGATTTATTTGAGTCTGAAATTTCCTCATTTTAAAATGTTTGGAAATAATTAAAATAAAAAAAATGTATCAGCGCATGGTGTTGCCAGACAAGATGTTTTTGTAGAACTAATTCAAACCAAGAGCTCCCATTTTGAGCCTTTTTGTCAACTGTAAGTGCTTGGAAACATTAAGTACTAGAAAATAAGAAAATATAAGTAGTTTTGTTTCGCTTTTTGTTTGTTTGTTTTGATGGCTGTCAAAGTTCTTACAAAGGTTATTATGGCTGTGTATTTTTTTTGGTGTGCATAGATTTGAGCTTTTAAATTTCTGACGTTCTTTCTCTCCCTGTCCCTCATTTTTCCAAGATGTTAGTTAATATACAAAGCTGAGGGAGGACATGGTTTTCTCTCATTTCATGGTGCTTCTTTAAAATAAGAGCATCTTAGTGTGGAGAAATGGGTGACTTCATTTAGGCAGCATGGAGGTTCTCTTGCCTGCGACACCGATTTGAACTCTAAGCAGTCACAAGATGTCTCTCCTGCTATTTGGTAGAAGCTGTCTTTGTGCTGCACATGTAGAATGTAGATCTGTTTCTGCAGGTCAGTGTTGTAAGGTGCAATCCACGGAACAGCCCTCATTTTCCTTTTCTGCTCTTAAGTGAGAGACCACACTAGATCAAATGTAAGTGCAGTTCCCTTGGGGTGGGTTTCTCTTTATCTTCTGATGCACTGTCACTGGACAAATCACTGAAGCCCTCGCTGGAACTTCTTTTAATCTTTTATATCCATTGGTTTATAAGATGATGTAAGCTATACATTAGTGTGTTCCACTTGGAATGATAATGCGGGAATATAGAAGCAAAATGGAAAGTCCCCTCCTTTCCCACCTACACCCATCCCCAGATGTAACCATTGGCAACAGTTTACAGTGTCTTTCCCCTCCTTTTTCTTTGCATATATGTAAGTACATATACAGGTCTTTTTCTTGTTACATAAATTGGATGATAGTGTATACATTTTTCTGTGACTTACTTTTTGTCCTCTTAACTGTATATCATGGAGATCTTTCTATGTCATTATACTAGTTATCTTGTTCTTTCTAACATCACCTAAAATTTGGTAGTATAGAAGTGTTGTATTTCATTTAGCCATTCTTCTGTTTTCACTAGTGAAAACTAAAAGATTGAAGATCTTTCTTTGTCAGTCCATATGCACATGTGTAAGATTTTTTGGTAGCTAAATTCCTAGAAATAGAATGATTTGGTTAAAGGGGGATGCACATGTTACATTTGGACAGAGCATTGCTGAAATTGCCTTGAAAAAAATTCCCCCATGAAATTCGTTATCTCATGGGACCTCAAATTATGCAGCTGAACATATTCTCTAATTAAAGTATGTCTCACATTGTTACATTGCTTTACTAATTTGGTTAGATTTCGGGTATATACAGTGTATCAGAAAGTGACTTTAGAAATAGACTATGTCCTTAAAATTCCTTGAAAATGCAATATTTAATTAAAAAGAATTTGCCAGTTAAGAGGGTTATGTAAAAACTCTTTAATAAAAAGGTAGCTTATAGAATCAGATTGTTGAAAATTTGTTTTGGGATCAGTTTGGCTGGCGGTGAAACCATAGACCCCTCCCAGCAGAGATGTGTCATAAGTGCCCTTGGGTTTATGGTCAGAGAAGTGAGGTTTTGTACAGTCAACACAGAGAGCAGAGGTTCACGTTGACCTGGGAAGATTAAGTTAATTTCACTGCTAAAAATCCTGGCCCTTTAGACTGTCAAATACTTATTTAAGAATCTCTTTTACCTTCTACTTAGAGAATCAGATAATTCAGAGATGCTCTTTATCAAGTTTTATTTACCAGAGAGCTGAAGTTAATTTCCATGATTATTAGAAACAATATATAGACAAAGAACTATATAAATTAGAAACTACTCTACATTTTAATTTAGAGAGATTTTGGGGAAAATACTACAGAAAATCAAAGGTCCCTGATTCCCCCCTTTTTTTTAGAAGCGACAACTTTGATAACTGTAATTGCTGTCTGTAATATGAAGTGAATTATTAGTTAATTGGCAGAATTTTACAACATCTGAAAGACTTGGAATCATCTTCAAGTATCAAGTTCACAGTATCAGGGTTAGTAAATCTTGATGTGTATAAATGGAAAGAAGACGAAGTGTTGTTTCTGTTTTCCAAAGATAGATTCAGTTCTTTCATCTGTTTCTCCAGATCCATTTTTAAGACAACTTCTGGTTAGGTTGGCAGTGACACTCAGATTCTGATTGTATGCCTTCTGCATGTTTATTTTTACAGCACACTGTGAATTGTAGAAATATGGTAGGACTCAATCATTATTTCCTTGGCGTTGAAACCTTCCATGTTCAAGAGAGTCTGTGCTGGTTTTTTTTTTTTTTTTTTTTTTTTTTGCTCATGGAAATTTTATAGGATTTCACAGTTTTAAGACAGATTTCTTTGACAGTGTCTAAAAGCACAGTGGAGGGCACCACCTGGTCACCTTTTCAATCTGTGTGGTTCTAGGCCCTGGTGGGGAGAAGATGGCCCTAGTAAACCAAGTATTTTGAGGAGGGCTTAAATAAAGGGGCCCTTGAGAGGGAGTAGACAGGTGTGGGAACACACTGAGGAGAAGGTTAACTAAGGAGGGACCTGGCAATGATCAGGAGCTGTTTCTGCTCTAAGGGAAGGGACAAGAAGGACTGTCAAGCAAGTGCTGTGTCACTTTGTAGGGGGACATTGTGATATTTCTACAGGGACCGAGCAGGGGAACAAATATATCTACCTTCCTTTTTTCTTACCCCCAACTCTGACTAGTGCCTTTCCTTAGCTAAATATAGAGGGCAAAGAGCAGCAGGCAGGGGTGGAAAGGTTTGGTAAATGGGTCTGGAGAGGCAAGTGGCAGACCCTCCCCGCCCTGTACCCTCCTGCTCTCCTAGAGCAGAGGTTTGCACAGGTGAAAGGTCAGGCCAGGGTAGAAAGCTTTTGGTCTGGCTTTGTGGACCAAGAAAGTAAAACTGCAGCTCCAATGACTGCGTTTAAATTGAAGTCGGAAATGTTCCACCGTGCCACATGGGCTGGTGCCAGTCAGATTTGTGATGGCCTTAGAGTAACTTCATTTTATTTACTTATTTTTTGGTAAATTTTTAGTTTCATTTGGAACGGGTTGTGCTTTTTGGGAAATGCATAAAATGGAAAGGTTTATGTATTTATCTGATGAACCAAAAATGAAGGCTTATAGATAAGGAGAGACAGAAGGAATTCATACAGTCTGTCAGTATGGAATCGGATACCTAAGGTATGGTTCCTTTGCTCTTAATATTTTATGAAAATATTTTATTTAAAATGTCGGGTACCTGGAGGAAGAGACTAGGAGGAAATTAAGGTTATTAACAGTAATTTTCCTTCAAGGAAGTCAATTTAACTGAATCCTTAGCATCACTGAGTAGAAACGGACACACCGTGGCAGGAAGAGTTGGAGATTTCGGGCTCATTTATTCTCTTGCTTTCTTGGCCCTATTGTTTGGAAAGGTGAAGTCTGTCTGTTTGGTTTGTGTACTTGTCCTGAATGAACAAGCAATGAAACTTGATTAGAATCATAAAATCATACTGCTGGAAGGAGCATGAGAGTTCATTTCTTCTTACCTTCAAATTTTATGGCATAAGAAACCAAGACACTAGCTATTAGCAAGCAGCTGGGGGAAGTCACATCACCTGTCCAACTGGAGGGAATTATATTTAGTTAATTCATTTTTGCGGCTCGGCGCCTGTGGCTCAACGAGCTAAAGCGCCAGCCATGTACACCTGAGCTGGCGGGTTCAAATCCAGCCTGGGCTTGCCAAAGAACTATGACAGTTGAAAACAAAAAAATAAAATAAAATGGCCCAGCGTTGTGGCAGGCACCTGTAGTCCCAGCTACTTGGAGACGGAGGCAGGAGACTTGCTTAAGCCCAGGAATTGGAGGTTGCTGTGAGCTGTGATATCACAGCACTCTAACCAGGGTGATACCTTGAGGCTCTGTCTCAAAAAATAATAATAATAAATACACAAAGTATGGACTAGCCTCAT
>CAUYON010143818.1:0-13056 GCA_963573935.1 Arctocebus calabarensis
TTCTTAGCAAAGTATCTCAAGAATGGAGGAAAAAGTATCCAGTGTACTCAACCCTACTATGAAACCAATTTATAAGCACCCACACTTCCATATGAAAGCTGTAACCCAACTACAGCCCAAGATGAAGGGGAAAGAGGAGGGTTGGGGCAGGGAGGAGGGAGGATGGGTCGGGGAGGGTAATTGGTGGGCCCACACCTATGGTCATTTCACAAGAGTACATGCTAAGTCTACTAAGGGTAGAATATAAATGTCTTAACACAATAACTAAGAAAATGTGGTGAAGGCTATGTTAACCAGTTTGATGAAAGTATTTCAAATTGTATATAAAACCAGCACATTGTACCCCATAATTACATTAATGTACACAGCTATGATTTAATAATATATATATATATATATCTTTTCTTCTGTCACTTTAAAGTGTCTGTCTGTCTGAGCAACAAGCTTCTTGAGTTTTAATTATCTCCCCATGATCTGTGCTCTGGCCTAATTGGGGTCTTTTCTGACGTCCTGCTCTCGGACTGTTTTGCACTGTCCAATGCTCTGTGTTAAAGATAATAATTACCTTAGAGCAATAAAAGTAAACAATAAATCCATCCAATTGACAAAGTTAAAGAAACAGTTAAGTTAGGAAAATGCAAACTTAGCAAGAACCATAATGGAATTGTTTGCCTTTCTCTCAGGAGATTTATGATTAAAACAATGGGGTATGAAATAAAAACAGAGCTAGCCTGAGACAAGAGGCTGCATGCCCTGTTAAGCCTCATGAAGAAGAGCTTGCAGACTCCTGGCCCAATTAATTCTTAAACTTTTGGAGGGAACCTATAGCATTGTTGGGGCTGGTACCTGACTCAAATATTTCAAAAATTTAAAAGAAAAAATCCCAAACCTTAAACACGTCTAGTTTCATGTATCTCAGATAAGGGATACCCAACATGCACATTTGAGTGCTTTAGTGTGTCTGCTTGCTGCTATTTGGAGGATGGTATGCAAATCAAATAGAATGAGTGATGTTTCACATCAAGGACAATTTCCTCTAAACAGGAGAAGACTGAAATGTTAAGATGATCCAAGAAGCCAAATATTCAACAGAAGCAGAATCGACAAAGGTAAGAAAAGCCAATCTCTTGCTTTAGGCTCAAAACCTTGGAGATATGGGGAGACACGTACATCTCAAGTGTGGAAGACAAGTCCTTGTCTTTCCCTTAAGTGAGCAGCAATATTAGCCAACATGACATTTAAAAATAGTAGTTTCTATATTTTTATTATAGATATAGATGTTAGGTACTTTGTACTTTTTTTTTTTTTTTTTTGAGGCAATTGCATTTTCAATAAAGGGATTCTGGGTTCTCTGAACATAACCCACACAATGACATCCAGACTTGAGTCTAAGCAAAACAATAAATACAAGTGAAAACCCTGTTTCTTAATAGTGCTCTTTAACATTGTGAAATTGTTTTTAAATTTTAAAATTAGAATTTTTATCTTTACTTTCCTGTATTTCAAATTTTCATGCCACTAACGAGATTTAACATAATTTGGAAAATATATTCTTATCAAATTTTCTTACACTATTTCTAAATATCTAGTTAAAATCTTTGACATTTTGATGAATTCCTCATCTTCTTGTCTAATAGAAGTATTAGACTTTGACTTCAAGTCTTCTTACTTTGAGAAATAATGTTAAACTTTAAAAATAGATATAAAAATTGTATCTATAAGGAACATGGCTAATTCCTGAATATCTCTAAATGTTGACTGGAAAAATTTTACTGTTTTACACATACTTTACATCAATTATTTACAGTAGTAGGTACATGAAAACATAGAGAAATAAAATTGTAAGAAATAATAATAAAATTATTCTAATGCTCATCTCAAAAAAGAATCCTTGAAAGTTACTTAAAAACAATTCAGTTATACCTACTATTTTTCTAATGAAAGATTGCTTTAATGTTGGTATAAATTAAAAGTTTAAACAGCTTAAGCAATTTCAACCACAGTTTACTTTTCTTTTGAGGTTCATACAAATCACCTTCCCCTTGTTGATACAGGAAATTACATCTCTTTGTTCACTCTCCCTTTCTGCAGCTCAGAGCTAGCCTATCTCCTACAAGTGAAATAAAGATATCCACACTGACAGTCCATTCATTTCATACCAGCAGCAGGATTCCAAAACTTATCAGTGTGAAAGGTATCCCTTTAAGGCCAAGGTTTAAGAACATTTTATGAATACATTCAAGGGTGAGAAAGTACAACTCTCTATAAAGTTCCTGAAACTAAGCAGAGGGTCTTCTTCAGCTACTTTTGTTTAGGTACATAATTGTAGTCAAGCCAATTATTTTCCTTGCTTCCTTCCTTCCTTCCATGTTTCCTTCCATTTTGTTTCCTTTCTTTCTTACCAGAGGTAATGTAAAATAATATTTAAGTCACTTTCCAGATTTAAATAAATATAAGTCTACAGTATATGAAAGGATAACTATTTCAAGGTAATAAAAAATTCCATTCACTAAAATGTACCTTTCGAGATACACATAGAATTAACAGAGAAGGGGGTGAATGTTTGGCATTAGAGAACTTGGCTTCAAGTTCTTGCTACACTGTTTATAAGTTTGCAGGGCCTTCAGAAAGTACTTAATTTCTCCATGCTTATGTTTTCTCATCTATAAAATGAGAATACTCACATGTTGTTGTGAGCCTTGAAACAAAAGAACATCAGCTATTGTCATCACTACTTCATATACGTGTCCCAAATATACAACTAATTTGCATCAGGATATTTGACTCTGAAAAAGGTCATCCAAGTACAAGTGCATGACCCAGGACGTTCAGCAAGATTCAGATTTTGTCACCTATGCTCGAAGGCACTCTGTCTTGAAAGCAAATACAAGGGCAGCTTTCTGGCCAAAATGGTCATAAAGGTCTGGGTGTCTGCCAAGAACCAAAAAGGTCTGATATTTCCCAGACTCATAATCTCTTCAAGAAGGGTGGCTCAGGCTTTAAGTCTTTACACTTCTATAATCTCCTCTCTTTGTGGAAAGGTCTTGCTCAACCTCCTAGGCCAGGTGGAAGGCCACGACCTGTCTGGGTGCTTCCTCTCAACTCTCCACTCCTTCTCCTGAATTCCATAATAAAAAATATTGCTCATAGCTTGGGGTAAGTGACTGTCATCTATTTTAGATTTACCCTTTCCTACCCAAAGTTGAGAATACTAAGATTAACTGATAGAACACACTTTCTTTTTCTATTGTGTTTTGTTCTCCTAAATGAGAGTGCTTTGTAGTTTCTGTCTTCTAAGAGCAAACCAGACAGAAAATAAAATAAAATAAAATTTCTAAGCAGGCTTCCTGTATGTAGTGGACAAAGAGACTTACAGCATTCCATTTAATCTACATATTGAGAAATACTTGTGCGCAAGCTATGTAGATATGTACACAGAAATACATAATCATGCAAGTAAAAGAGATATTGCCATCAACTTCAATAAAATAATTGAAAAAATATGAAATAAATTTCAACTGAGACATTACAGTTATGAGATGATAGAAATATGGAAATTGTAAGTACATCTGACCCTGTTGTGCCTAAATGTGGTCCTCTCTAGTACGATAAGGAGTAATTATTTTCTATTTCATAATATTTTTCACATTGTCACAAAAGCTTAATGACTTTTTTATATTTTGGTAATAGTATAAGAGCTTGAAATTGTCCAAATTCTGCCTTGATTATCACATGCTCAGTATTCCTGGTTGTAGTCAAGTGACTGGGACCCAGGAATATGTACATGGATCAGCATAGAAAAATGACAATTATGGTAATATAGACCTCACATTCTTCATTTGCAATTCCAGCATCCAAAAGGCTCTGATGCCCAAAAAGCATTTTCATATAAAAACAAAACTAGACCTATCCTGGTGTGTGTTTATTTATTGATTTTTTTCTTGTTTAAATATTTATATGATTTTTCTTACTTAAATATTCATATTATTCACATTTGTTAGAAGTATTACCATGGCTGATAATGAGGAGCTGTTCCAGACCCCACTGGGTGTTATATAATACAATTATGGTGACCATTTGTCATAATGGCAATGAGTTTATATAAAAGCAACCAGCTTGCATTTCTTTGTTTTGAATTCAACATAATATCTCATGAAAAAAAATAACATGACAACTAAGAGTGCTTTTGTGTTAAGGGACATTTTTATGTCCATTGATTATATTCATAAAACTAATATGCAATAATTTAAAATTTTAAGTTTAGATCTCCTTCTTTGAAGTGGAAAACTTTATTGCTTTCTGGAAATATCTAGCAACATTGATTATAGTATGTTTAGTAGCAAGAAAATTGTCATCTTCACATTCATTTTGCCTACTTTGTATGTTTGGTTAGTCAATTAAGGACACTGATTGATGACAAAGTCTCACATGTATTAATTGTAAATATGAATACAGTAACAGAGTACTGAGAACATAATTAAAGCAAATAGAAAATAAAAATTGACTTAATTTTCTCAAAATATCAGTTTAAAGAAGTAACACAGATGCAGCTGTGCTCCTGCATATTTTTGTGGTTTTGTTTGCTCTTTATTGTCTCCTGTTCCACAAAACATCTGCCTAATTTTCCAAACGACTAAGGGAGCTTCAAGCTCTAATACACTCCACACAGACTTCTATGCACTGAATTAGTCTTATTCTTCTCTTCCCTTTGTTCATCTGAGGAACATCTTTATCACAAATCAGTGTTTACACAGTTTAGTAAGATTATTGTTGAAATTTTTGTAAATTTATTTTTTTTGAAATTTTTATTTATAAGTCTCTAAAACTTTTATTTCAGGTATTTCCTTCCTTTTTAAACTTAAAGTTACTTGTGTAATAAAACATTCATTAGTATGATAAAATATCTAAACTATGAAACTCTTATTGGTTATCTATAATATGCATGCAGATATATATGGAAAGTTGAATGAATTAGCATGCCTATAAGTGCCTATGCACAGTCATGCCCTGTAAAATGCCTTTTCAATCAAAGCTAGATGATGCACATGATGGTGATCTCCTAAAATTTTAACACTTATTATTAAGTGTATTATACCTGTGCCTTTGTTCGGTTACATACACACATACTGTGCTATAGTTGCCTGCAGGGTTTAGTACAGTAGGATGCTGTACAGGTTTATAGCCCAGGAGCAATAGGCTGTACCATCTAGCCCAGGTGTATAGTAGACTATCCCATGTAGGTTTGTACGAAGACATTCTATGATATTTGCACAATGACAAAATTGTCGAACAATGGATTTCTCAGAACATGTCTGTCGTTAAGTGAAGTATGACTGCATTTGTGAAAGTATAGACATCTACATGAAGACATAAACCATATACCTATTTAATTAAGACTGTTTAGTACTTTTTTATAATAAACTGCTGATTGTGGAATGGTGGAGTTTGTCTTGTCATAATACTATACAAAACCATGATAAAATCTTGTAAGACCTAGTGGGCTAATATTATTTTGGAAAAGTACACAATTAACCATATTTTATCACATCAATGAAATGAAAAAGGGTGAAGAGTGAACAGTCATTCAAAGATTATACATACATACAAACAATGTGTTCTGTAATTGGAGATACAAACAGAACAAAGAAGTACTACATTCATTATAAAATAAAATTTTCCTGAAAAGTACAATGAATTAATTTTATTATAAGAATAACTTCTTGAATATCAATCTTCAAAAAATGGACATTTAGTCATATATGGTGAGTACAAAGAAATTTCATAGATAAATAAAATAGGATACAAAGAAAAGAGAAAATTAGACTTCCTTCATCATCTCCTCTTGCAGTGTAAGAAGGAAACAGATGTATCTAAAGTTTATGGCAAACATTATTTCCTATGAAGTGCTCTCCATTTTAAAGAAGCAGGAACTTTGCATGGGGATTGCCCTCTTCTTCAGGTACAGGTATTATTGATAGTTACCCTCTCAATATTGTGATTGTGCCACTTCTTGACAGGGACTGATTAGCACATCCAATAGTTGATATCCTATTAGGCACAGTGATTGTACCTGAGATGAGAGTGTGAATGACACTGGTGAACCAAAGAGAAGTTCAAGAGTTCTGCTCTGTAGGGCATGGTGTGTGGATGTAAAGTTTGAGACTGTCATTCTGCCACTGGTAGGAAAACGAGCCTGATAAAAGGTTACAAAAAGTTAAAATTGGAGGGTAACCAAAACAAGCCACAGCTAATCCAAGAAGAAGAAAAAAGCAAAAAGAACTTTAAAAAAATTATGTTAAACATACAACAAAGTAAGGGGTTTATTTTATTTTATTTTTTAAAATAATTAAACCTGAGGTATAGAATTGGATTACTAGAATCAGGGAGTGGACATACAATGGATTAAATTGATTAATATCAAGTACATATCATTTAATAACACTTTAAAAATATAATTCATGCAAATTTATCTTAAAAGGTAACAATTTTCCTTGAATCTGTGCCGTTGCTTTCCACTAACCTACTTAGTCGATGATCCAGAGGAAGCACTGCAGATGAAATGATTGATTTGAAAAGGGAAGACTGAAGCTCGCTCGGGCATTCAGCAACTGCCCATCTTTTTCAAGATTCTTATATACCACAAATCATCAGATAACAATATCCAAGAATAAAGAACACAAAAGGTAACAAAATCTGCCATAAACATTCCTTGTTTGCATTAATACAGCAAATCATGTGCACATCTTTCTAAACTAAGGGTATCCTATTTGGAGATAAACAACAATGGAGATAAACCAGAAAGGCACTGGGTTGTCTGTTCTGTTTGCCTACTTCCCTATATGATTAACTGAAAGTTATTGGGTAAATTGAAGTAGGGAAAAAAGTGCTACGGCCCACTGCCCCAGGCAGGTGATTAATCCCCAGCTGTGACTTGGCGGGGCCCTCTCACACATTCTTTCCTTTGGGTGTAACTGCCCGTGTTTTTCTGCAAGGCCACTTCTGCAAGCTGGGGGAGAATATACCCCAAAACTCACATCTAGCCCAAGTACTAGAAATATTCCTTCTCAGGGCCTTGTACCTCAAGGAGCACAAATGAGACTGATTTACCTTACAGGGACTGTGCCCCTTCACTGCACCATTATGAAATGGCAATATCATAAGGAAATACCTTTTAGGAAGCCAATGCTCTCTAAAGAGCACATACTAGCTGTATAACACTGTACATTTTTAATCTCATTATGCCTTCATTTATTCACTTGAAAATAGATAAAAATTATACTTATCCTAATATGGTTGTGTGATGATTAAATAGTGTTATGTCTTCATTACCTTTAAAACAACCTTGATCCATAGGAATCATTCAATAAAATTTGTTAATATAATTATTATTAAAATTACTTTTGCTTTTATTATAAATAGCAGTTGTGTCTCCATAATGTCATCTAAAGGGCGTTGCAACTTTGTTACACATACTCACCAGGAGTATTTGGGGATCTTCGTCAGTAATGTTACTAAAGTATTAAAATATTTACTACAATATGTATTATTTCCAATCAAACAATTTTTGGCACACAACTTCATTCAACTTTGATCTGACCTTTTTTTTATATTAGAAGATTACTTATTTACTAGGTGGATGACGTATGTCATGACTGGAAGCGGTTATAGTGAAAAATGAGCAAATCTCTCAACCATCTTTGAGCTCTAAGTTGATCCTGAATGCAACACACACTTTCTGGTGAAGGAAGACCATTTGAAGGTACCTTATTGCTACTTACTGAAGAAAATGAAATGAAATCCTGTTCATGATCTTTCAGTTTGGTGTTAAAATCAGATTGATGGCAAAATAAGGTTTTGGTTTGTTTGGTGGAAAAAACAAATTTATCCCTTCATTGCCCCCATATCTGCTTCAGCCAGGTTTGATACCATTTATCAAGTGCTGGCATTTTCTAAGAGCCGGGTCCCATCCTGAACAGTTTCCATGCATTGATACCTTTCACCATACCAGGTCGGCACTACTCTAATCTGCCTTTGCTGGATGAAGATGACATTCAGAGAGATTTTGTTACTTGTTGATGGCAACATCAGGACAAAACCAAATAGTGCTCTACAGCCTACCTGTCTCCTGACCTCTGTGTATTATTACTCTGTTGCTTTGCACCAGACTGTAATTGGGTCACTTGTGTAATTTGCACAAGAACACTGAGGGGAGACCTGTCTTTTAATAAAGTATTGACATTATCTGTTCTTCACAGTGTGTGGTATTCACGTTTGTTCCTGCGATAATACAGAAATACATCATCAAATATAGTAATAGAGAAAACTTGGATTTTAAAACCTTAGGAACTAGGTGAATGAGGTTGTTCATTTTCTTTCCTCAGATTTTTGTAGAGGTGATTACTTTAGTAACTTCTTTTTATGTCTGTACTACTAAACTTATTACACCAGGTAGACAAAAAATCATAAGGAAAATAATAAAAGTGAATAAATCGAATAGCTTTTATGAGTCATAATTTATGCTACATAAAGATTTGAAATAATTTTATTATAATGTCAAACTAATTTACTATGTCTTAAAATATCATTTTCACAATAATGGTGGATTTGGTTTACTAAAAATTTAAGCCTCTGAACATTTTGGATGTAGGTAGTCAGAATTTTCAATTTTGATTTTATAGCATTTCTTAGATGATAGTTAGGTTTAATATTTGTAAAATATAGGCATAAAAATACATATAAAATAGTGAGTGAAGTGTAAACTCAGATCTCAGCATCCCAGAGCCCAAATTCCAATTCTAACATACAACTTATTAACTGTAACACTTTCAGCATGTTAGTTAACATCTATAGCCTCCTTTTTAAAACTGGCAAAATGGGACTAATAAGCAAAAATTCCATGATATTATTGCTTATTCTGAAAATTAATGCAAATAACATGTATGCCTTACTCAGAGTGATCACTCAATATTAACTTTATTATTATCATTAATACATGTTAACATAATTCTGTGATTTTTTTTTTTTTTTTAAGAAACAGAGTCTCACCTTGTCACTCTCTAGAGGGCAGTGATGTCACAACTCACAGCAACCTCCACCTCTTAGGCTTAGGTGATTCTCTTGCCTCAGCCTCCTAAGTATCTGGGATCACAGATGCCCACCACAACGCCCACCTATTTTTTGTTGCAGTTTGGCCTGGGCTAGGTTTGAGCCCACCACCCTTGGTATAGGGGGCTGGCACCCTACTCACTGAGCCACAGGCACCACCCCTGATTCTGTGATTTTTTTTTATGAACATAAAAATACCCCTGGTTTTTAACATTAATTATGTATAATAGAGTGAGGTGCTAAATAAGGTCATGGCACAAAGAACTTGCAGGTAGGAAAAAAGAAAAAAAAAGACAAAAAGATAAACAAGCCTTGACCATCTAGGTTGCACATAAATCATAACACCCGGTTAAACTGGGATTTCAAATAAACAAGGAATCATATTTTAGTATAAGTATGCACTGAGTAATATTTTGAACATACATTTATTAAAAATGCATTTTTCTTTCTCTGAAATTTATATTTAACTCAGCATCCTATTTTTTTACAGTTTTTTTTAAATAAATCTAGCAACTCTGTGCCAACCCTAAGGAAAAATCAGACAGTTTTTGTAAGAAAACCTAATTTATGTAAATTAATTCATCTATGTCTGCGCATTCAGTATATGCATATACATTAATTCCTTTAAAATTTTATATATTAATCAGTATGGATTTTCATTATAACTATAGCAAAAAATAGTATATTGTATGATTCTATTAGTATAAAATGAGCAAACATAAAACAATATTATATATATACATACTTGTATATGTTTTACAAAAGAAAATTGGCTTAAAGAAAATCATGTTGCAGGAGGCATCAAACCTGTTTGTAAAATGAATCTCAGAATTGAAGTTGCATTAATTTACACAAAGGTGGACTGAGAAGAGTTGTGGTAATTTATATTACCTAAAGGCCATCATTCAAATCTAATAATAAGGTATTTAATGAATACTGGATCAGAAACATTCAATCAGTTTTTTTGTAACTCAACTGGAATATGATTATCTAAAGATAGTTGATTTTGTGTGATGCCACATTGATCTAAACCTCCTCCTTAACATTTAAAGTGGCATAGGCTAATCCCGTATTACAATTTGGGTTTCTTTTTGAACTCAAGAAGTAGCAAAGGGGAACTAATTCCCTTAATTAGCTTCAGGTGAACACCCAGGAATTTTATGCATGTATCATATGCTCAAAAGTATGATCTGAAATCCTCTGGGACCAGCTTCAAGCAAAGCCCTCCCTGATGAATCAACTACAGCGTTCTATAGGAAATTCAGAAATGTCCTGAGATGAACCATTCGTTGCATTTTTATTTTTGAAGAGTATAAGGACTTTGAATTTCCTCCATGTAATTAGCAATTCTTTGTTTACTAAATTGTGGCTGTGTCTGTAACTTGTAATTTCTGCTCATTTCTGTTACTTTCCTTCATTTTAATACATAAATTTAACACAAATTAAGTCAATGGAGGAAAAAATCTGATTTATATAATATTTGACTGCTGTCATTAATAATTTCCAGTAGGTCTACTACAAGTTTATAACATTAAGGTAATTATTCTAATTGCATGAGGAGCTTTAATTGTTAGTTGGTGTCTCTTCCTGGTGCAATTATATGGAAAAGTGATAGCAGATAATCAAAATAATTAAAATGGTTGATGTAATTGTTGAAGGATAGAAATTAGTCTTCAGAATGTCAAGGAAAGCTTAATGTACATTCTGCGACTCTTTTTAAAAGGAGTTTGTTATATGAATATATCTGGGAAAAAGAAAAGAAAGTGTTGTTTTTTTCTGTCTTATTATCAAAGATATAAATGATCCCAGTTTTCACACACAGAGATGAAACCAGTGACCTAGAATAGGGTAAAGCACAAGAGTTGAAATATTTTTTCAAAGTAGTCATCACTGTGGAGATGCAATCACACATTTTAATTTAGCTGCTATTGCAGTTAACAATACACAGCAGTGGTGACTTACTGAGGTGAGAAGTCAATCTGTGGTCACTTAAATGGAACAGAACTAAATATAAAATCTATAACGATGACCTCATTAGCACACTGCCATGATCAATTAAATTAATTAAATTCAAAAAGATGTAATTATTAGCATCATCATGTTTACAAAGACTTAATCATTGCTGAATGTTTACAATGTTCTTTGAGATAATAAACATCCAGCAAAAGAAAAAAACAATCATTTTACATATTTTCAAATGACTCCTACAATTACTTTCTAAGATGACCTCTACCTGCTTTATCTTAAAGTTTCTTATTTTAGCCTCATTTTGACATATGTAATAGGAAATTGAGCTCCATTTACCTTAATAGAAGATAGTGTTCTCGATAAATCCACGCACTTTACCAGAGATTTCCTTTCGTTTCCAATTTTAATTTTTTGGCCTACCCACTGCTCTTTTGACTTCAATAAACAAAAACCCATTCAATTCTCAGAATAAATGAACAAAAAGGGTGAAACTAGAGAGAAAGTGTATTTCAAGGTCAGCAAAATCTCATAGAATAGAAGAACCAAGAATTGTAGAACTTGAGGTTTTAGAAGTTCAAAGTCAGGGGCAGTGCTCCTCTCCTCATCCCTCAAACTTAGCAGTCCACTCCTGCTATGTTTCTAGAACCACTTTCTTCTGTGAGTGTTTATTTCCTCAGCTCTTCTCACAAATTTAAATCAAGATGTTTCTAAAACTCAGAATGTGAGGTAACTCTACTCATTCAAATAAAAAACTCTAGCTGGCCTTATGGTGCCTTTGGTGTTTGCCTGCTCTAGATCCACAAGTATGACAAGGGTGACCACATGGTCATGGAGCTATGAAATGAAAAATGTCTCCTGTACAGAGATGTGGACTGAACTGAAGAAAATTAAGGGGCATGTAGGATTAGCCAAACTCGAGAGGGAGTTTGACACTACAACTCTTTGGTCATGTTCAGAATTTTGATCTTCATCCTAAAATCAGAGAAGAGATTTATTCTTTTTTTGTTCTTTATTAAACCATTGTACTGTGTACATTGATGTACACAGATTTATTCTTTTTTTGTTCTTTCTTAAACCAATGTACTTTGTACATTGATGTATTTATGGGGTGCAGTGTACTGATATACAACGTAAAATGCTTACATCGAACTGATTAACACATTCATCACCTCACTTACTTATGTGTTGTGTTAAGACAATCATACTCTTTTCTTAATAGTTTTGCAATGTACCATTGCATTACGCACATTGGTGAGCAGGAGGAAGGAGGATATTTGGGGGGAACCTCACCTAATGTGCATAATGCAATGGTACATTTTAAAGAGATTTATTCTTGATACAAACATTCTGTGCTTTGAAAAGGCAACTATGGCTACCAGGTTTAAAATAGGTTTGATGGAAATATATAGTAAATTGAGACCAGTAAAGAGGTTATTGTACCACTTCAGACAAACCTTAGCAATAGGATTGGCCAGGGTGGTAAAAGCAGAAATGGAGGAAAATGGGAAAATTTCAACGTCCTTTAGAGTGAAAATCACCAGGAACAAATGATGGATTCGATGGGGCCGGGGTGGGCATAAGGGAGAGAGATGTGTCTAAGGTTTCTGGTTTTAGTTGGAGAGGCAGTGTTATTCTCAGATACAAAGATGCCTGAAAAAGAGTTATGTACTCTATGTTAAACTTTATTTAATAACTCCATGGAATAGTGCCTCACATGTTCTAGATCCTCCAAAATTACATTGACTTAAAATTCACTATGAAATTTTGAGATTAACAAATTTTTAGTCAACATTTTTGTACAAGGAATTAGAAGCTTTGAAAAAAATTTGGTTGTTACATGTTACAATTTAAAGCAAGACCACAACAAAAATAGTAATTTATTGTGGAGTTTAAACCATGTAAATGTAGTAATAAAATGTGATGCCCTCAATAGCACAAAACACAGGTAAGGGAAAATGGAAGTGTTCCATTTAAAGGCATCTT